>VZTR01029903.1:0-12439 GCA_013400775.1 Chaetops frenatus
CCCTGGATCCTTTTGGCTTTCTTTGCTCTCTGGACACTGCTCATCAAGGAAAACTTCCACTGTCCCAGGGTGCTCCAAGCCCTGTCCAGCCTGGCCTTGGGCACTGCCAGGGATCCAGGGGCAGCCACAGCTTCTCTGGGCACCCTGTGCCAGGGCCTCCCCACCCTCACAGCCAGGAATTCCTTCCCAAAATCCCATCCATCCCTGCCCTCTGGCAATGGGAAGCCATTCCCTGTGTCCTGTCCCTCCATCCCTTGTCCCCAGCCTCTCTGCAGCTCTCCTGTAGACTCCCTTCAGGTACTGGAAGACCACAATTAGGTCACCCCAAATCTTCTTTTCTCCAGGCTGAACAAGCCAAATTCCCTCAGCTTTTCCTCACAGGAGAGGATCAGGACAGGTTTCCTGCTGCTCTTTCTCCATCCATCCTTCCATCTGGATGGCAGCTGGGTTACAGCTCCCCTGGCTCGGCTTTTCCCACTGCTTTGCCTCTGTGCCTTTGGATTTATATTACAGTTCCCTGTTTGCTTTGGGAACACTGTGCAAGGCAGTTTTTATGAGGTTTATTTGTCCTTTTGTTTTCATAGACAAAGCAAACAGACATTATGTCTGTCTTTTCCTCTCTAAGACCCCTTCTGTCTGTCAGCAAAGTTACATTGATATGATGGGGCTTGATCCTGGCAAATCAATAATTAGCTTGATGATTTATTTTTATTAGTTCATATTCAGGTCCTATTAAACTGGCTGCTCTGGCTGCCCCACTTCCTCTTTTAAACAGGATATTGAACTGGTCCTTTTGTAATTTCTAAGGCAATATCCCAGTGCCAGGAATCCTCACAGGGTTTGTTCTCCCCAGACTTTAATGCCAGTTCTCTGCATTTTCAGGTCACATTCATCAGGCTTGACTGATGTGAAAACAAATAAATACTGCCCAGACCTTCATTATTTGGAAGAGGGAGAGATTTTCCCTTTTGAAAGATTTCCAGGAGGAAATCTTCAGAGATCAGAATCAACCATAGAAGAACCTTCTTTCTCTTTTGATAGAGTCGCACAGGATCACGGAATCACAGAATTTCTAAGGCTGGAAAAGAACTCCAAGACCATCAAGTCCAACCTGTGACTGATCCCCACCTTGTCCCCAGCCCAGAGCTCTGAGTGCCACATCCAGCCCTTCCTTGGACTCCTCCAGGGATGGGGACTCCAAACCTCCCTGGGCAGCCCCTGCCAATGCCCAACAACCCTTCCCATGAAGAAATTCCTCTTAATGTCCAACCTGAACCTCCCCTGGTGCAGCTTGAGGCCATTTCCCCTCATCCAGTCCCTGTTCCCTGCGAGCAGAGCCCGATTCCCCCGGCTGTGCCCTCCTGTCAGGGAGTTGTGCAGAGCCAGAAGGTCCCCCCTGAGCCTCTTTTTCTCCAGGCTGAGCCCCTTTCCCAGCTCCCTCAGCCTCTCCTGCTGCTCCAGCCCCTTCCCCAGCTCTGTGTCACCTCATGTGCTTCCCAGTGCTCACAGGTCACTCACCAGCATCCTCATAGAATCACTCAGAGTGGAAGAAAACTTCCAAATCCAACCATTCCCCCAGCACTGTCCCATGTCCCCAAGTGCCACATCCACAGGGCTTTGAAATCCCTGCAGGGATGGGGACTCCAGCACTGCCCTGGGCAGCTGTTCCAATGTTTGACCACCCTCTCAGTGAAGAAATTTTCCCTCCTATCCCATCTAAACCTACTCTGGCACAGCCTGAGGCCGTTTCCTCCTCCTTTCAGGGATTTGTAGGAAGCCTCCTCCTCCTCCCCTTCCACCACCACCCAGGGATTCTCTGTAGTGGCCACTCTTTGCTGTCACCTGGATCTGAAATAAAGGAATTTATCCCTCCCTCATCCTTCTCCCTGCATTCCCTGATGCAAGTGCCCCTCCTGGCAGTAGCAGCCATTTCCATGAATTATCTCTCTAAGATCGCTTTTACATCGATTAAATTGTGCTGCCACCCCATGTGTGGAGTGTTTGAATGGTCACTCGTGTGAGCCGAATTCTGCTCTGCTGTTTTAATTTTGGGGAGGTTTGGGTCTCCTGGCTGAGAGCTGAGTGTTAGATTTGATGGCTCCAACAGGGAGCAGCATTCCCCACGTTTGGAACGCCTTCGCTCTGGTATAAAGACATCACTGGAGGTGGAAAATACGAAGTAATTTCTGTTAAAGGATGCCTTGAGGTGGAGATTTTTCTCTCGTTTGCTCTCGGAATTTCATATTCGACTGCATCAGAGCACTTCTGCCTCCAGAGCTCTCACTCCCGGCTGGCAAAGAATCACAACTCAAAACACAAAGGAGGTCACACCTGATTTAATTAATTATTATTTAATATTTGCTTAACGGGAGGCTTGAGGTCAAGGTCCAAATTATCCGATGTAGTTCTTGCGAGTGAGGAGTTTATAAAACAATCAAGACCATGAATATGCACAGGGGCAGTGAAATTAGGCAGAGAAAAGGTTCCATCCAGGGGCAATTCTTGTGCTTCCCGATTGCATTCCTGACTAAAAGCCTGTGTCACAGGAAAGGAAAATAAATGAACGTTCCAATATGTATCTTCTGCCAAGAGAAAGAACAGCTGCTGTGGGTGATTCCAGCCCTCTAAGAAAAAAAGCCTAAAATGCTGTTTCCAAGCGTGCTGGGGGAGGTTGAGATGTGTGAATAGGGCAAGGAGATGGACTCCTTTTTAATGCCTTTATTGAGGAACAGCTTGGGGAGGGGCCGGGCCCGAGGGGTCGCGCACACCAGGAGGAGGAGGAGGAGGAGAAGGAGGAGGAGGAGAACAGCTTTGCTGGGCAGCAGAGCTGGGGCTTCCGTCCTCAGGAAGACCCCGCTTGGCTGGAATGTCTGGGGGTTCCATTGTAGGCGAGTTCTGTTTGGGTTATGGCGACACAGCCCGGGTGGTGAAAATGGACCAGGAAGACACTCCAACTTCTTCCCTACTGGAATGTGTTGTTTTATTCTTGAATTTGTAGGTTGGCTCGTTGTTTTTAGGGGTTTTTTTGTTTCCCAAGGGTCCTTATCCGGTCCCCATTTGCATAGGGTTGCACAGTCTCACCTGCGGGGCTTTGGAAGCAGTGGAGGTGACCCCACGTGAAAGGGGATGCAAATAAATACAGGGTAGGGCAGGAGCAACCAGGGGTAAGGACAATTAACAAATTCCAACAATTAGGTAACATTGGTTAACGAACAATTAGTAATTAACATTTACCACAAGATGTAGCTCTGCTCTGTAAAAATAAAGGGATAAAGGTGCTCGGTGGCCATTCCGTTCAGAGTTCTCGTTCTCCAGCGGTTCCTCCCAAGGCTCTTCCTCGGGAAGAGGCCTTTCCCGAGAGCCAGCCCCGCAAGGATCACCCAGGGCTGGCAGTCTGAGCAGGGCATTTTCCTCCCAGCACGTCCTGACCGACCGCTCTCAGCTCCAGAGTCCCTTCAGGCTCTGGGGAATTCCTCTGGTGCCTCTCCCAGGCTGAGCTGGGGTCACAGGGGAAGATCCAGCTGGGGTGAATGGAGCTGAGGACACGGGAATTGAAGCAGCAGAAAGTGGAGGAGGGTTGGAAGCACACCTGAGCCTGATTCTCACCTTTGCCGACCTCTTTCCGCCTGGAGGAGACCCTTGGAAGTCAGGAGGGAGGGGATGACATTTCCCAGCCAAGGAGCAGCTCCTTTATGGGAGCGATGCCCCATAAACCAGGGGGATGTGAGGAGGGAGAGGAGAGACGGCCAGGAAAAGAAGAGCGACGACAAGAAAAGGAGGAGGAAAGCGAGGAAAGAAATAGGATGTGAGTCCTGGCTGTGCAACAAGTCCTTTGTGAGGCAAATCAGCCTCTGTTGTGCGATAAATGGCCTGGGGCCAGGCTGGAAATGCTTCTTGAGGGAGTCCTGGCCGTGTGATGGAAGCAGTAGGGACAAGGACTGCCTGGAGACCTTAAACCGAGCAGACAGCTTTGGTTTCGGACACTGATTGGAGGGAGCACACGGATTAGAGGTGAGCTCTGGAGGGAGAAGCCGCCCATCAAGCGCCAGGCAAGGCAGCAAGAGATGAACGACGTGTGACCCACGGAGCAAAGGGTGCCACAGCGAGTGCCCGCAGCCAGGAGACGAGGGGTCGACAAAGAACAGCTCCTGGGGCACTGAGGAGCACGAAGAGGCTCAGGGAGAGGGGGTGCTGTTCCTGGAAGAGCTCGGCAGGGCTGGGCAGCGGCTGGCTGGGAAGGCTGGAGGGAGCGTGGTGGAACAGGCAGCAGAGGGGAATTCTGGTGATTTTTCCTTCTATTCCACGAGTGCAGTGTGTTTGTATTCTTCTTGTTGCTCTTGTTATTTCGTCTGCCTGGGATGGTGGGAACGTGGGATGGCTTGGATTGGAAGGGATCTTTACAGCTCATCTCTCTCCACTCCCTGCCATCAGCAGGGACACCTCCCACCATCCCAGGTTGCTCCAAGCCCCGTCCAACCTGGCCTTGATCTCACCTTGATGGAGGTGAGGAGGTGAAAAGCCCTGAAGAAGCATTGACAGGAGACTGAAGGCTTTGCAGGACTCTTGTTTTCAGTTTTTCATGAAATCCAGAGCGAATTTAACAGGAGTAGGAAGAGAATTGATGTAGCCACTTGGAGGTTTGTAACTCAGGAAAAGCTCAGCCTGGAAATGTTGAGAACTGTCATGGAACAGCCTTTGAATCAGTAATGATCATACTGGGAGGAAGAGGAGAGTGGTGGAACTCAGGGCATCATGGAGGAGCTACTTTGCCTCCAGTCCCTGGGAAAATCCTGCAGAAGTTCTTCCATAACTGGTTCAATATTCGTGCGCTGGGGGACATCAGAGTGATGAAAAACAACCTGAGTAATTCACTGGGCATAACCCTCCACAAACTAACCCAATTTTTGCCTCCGACCACGATGGTGGTTTTGGTGACTGAGGGTCAAAAAGGGAGCAAAAGTTTTCATCTGGGCACCAGCTGAGTTAGGAAAGTGGGAATGACCAAAAGGCATCAACACTGGGGGGAAATAAGAAAGGAGGAAGGAGTAAAGCTAGAAAATAACGAGTGAAGTGAGAACCTGTGGTAAAAAACTGGTTCAAAAGAACAAATTCCTTTCTGGAGCCATTACCTGTGATGGAAGAGGATAATTGCTCCCAGTCTCAGAGATGGAAAAGCCCCACAGCTGGAACAATATCTGTGCCCATATCTGGCCACTGCACTTCAGGAAATCAGGGATGGAAGAGGCACTGAGAAGACAGGAGAGGAAGGGACACCAACAGGGAATTGGAAAAGATAGTCTGAGGAAGAGCTTGGATGAACTGGGCCTGTCTGGTCCAGAAGTGAAAAGCACACAGGAACTCCAGCAGTGGAGGCTGCTAGGGATGGATTGGTTTCCTTGTCCACTGGCACCAAGAAAAGCAGGAATCAACATAATTGAGCATCTTGGAGAACAGGCAGGGTGCAGAACAGCTGGGAATGGCTAAGAGGTGCTGGAATTGTCTTTTTGATGGTCACATTTGTCGTGGAAGGAGTGTTTGACCTGGCCACAGAATGGAGAAGGGAGATAGGTGGCTGCCCAAAGGCTCCTCCAGCTCCTCCAGTTCTCCAGATCTTGTCACTTTATGAGTTAATTCAGGAAGCCCTCTGAGAAGGCATCATCCCTCAAGCCTGGTGCAATGACTTAACCACAAAACCAACCCTGTGCTAATTGCTCCTCTGTAAACTGCAGCTCACTCTGCAAAATAAAGTGTCCCATTTAATCCCATGAAGCACTCACTTGCTTTGCTCAAACTGAGATGGGAAAGGAAAAAAAAAATAGATTTCCTGCAGATGCCGGTTCAGGTTTCAAAATTAATCCCCGTTCACCATCATTGTGTTCTTTTTCTGAGAAGCAACTGGGCAGCAAATTTCATTTGCACAGGTCATTTGTTGCCAGGGGTTCGAGTGTTATTTACCACACACGTGAGATAAGAAGAAAATGGTACTTTTGTAGATGTAGGAATCACTCCTCTGGCCATGAAGCACAAAAAGAAATATTGAGCAGCACAAACGAAATGCCAGTGGCTTCAACTGGACCCACAAAAAACCACCAGGAAGAAACTGCTGAAATTAAAAAAAAAAAATCCCTGCTCCAGATATCTTCTTCTTCTTTTTTTTTTTTTTTTTTTTTTTTTTTTTTTTTTGGGATTTGCCAATGGTTGCAAGGAAAGTTCATTGCTTTCCACAAGGAGGAGGAAATGCCAGGCCCAGCAGAGCGTGTTTGATATATTACAGGAGAGGAATTATGTGCTGAAGACTTGTCAGGATCCAGCAGCAGCAAACAGAGGTCAGCAGTCAGAAGAAAGCAAACAGACCTGCAATGGGTTTTAGGCTGTTTTAATGCAGCCCATTTCCAGCCCATTTTATTCATTAGCCCTGGTTGTCTGGGAGGTTCTCGTGGCAGGGTGGAGGTTCCTTCTGAAGGTTTCAGAACCAGAACTGCTCGCAGTCCCAGCAGGGCTCAGCTTTGTAAACACAGCAAATTAGATTTAGGGCTTTTGAGCAGAAATAAAGAGGGAAACCCACAAGGACATTGCTCACTTTTCAAAGTGGAGCTGCACTTTCAAGGCTGACCCAGTACTGTCATTTCAGGGCTGTTTGAGCAACCACTGGAAAATAAAAGAGCACTAAAAATAGCCAAGATGGGCTCATTAGCTCTTTAATTACACGTTGGTTTTCCTTTCTCTCGTCTACACTTTGTCCTGTGAGCTCTGCACTGACACTGCCTGCAGAATTCCAGGTCTGGGGACACTGCTGTCATTCACTGCCAGTCCGTGTCCCTGTCCTTACCTTTTCCACACCCTGGAAGAGCAGGATTCCCTCATGAAGCCCAGGGTAGCACAAGAATCAAGGAATGATGTTGAGAGAGCTGGGGCTGTTCATAGTGGAGAAGAGGGAGACTTTAAAGCTCTTTCCAGGGCCTAAAGGGGCTCCAGGAGAGCTGGAGAGGGACTGGGGACAAGGGATGGAGGGACAGGACCCAGGGAATGGCTTCCCACTGCCAGAGGGCAGGGATGGATGGGATATTGGGAAGGAATTGGCCCCTGTAAAGCAGGAGCTGAGCTGGAGCTTTCCTTTGCTCACACGTTGTGGAGACAACAAGCCAGGGAATTTCTCATGGCTCTCTTCTCCCCCAGACACTTGCAAATGCACAGCTGAAGGGAGCAGCAGCACTGGCAGTGCTTGTAAATGCCATTGTTTGCTTAAGGCTCTCTGGAGCACTTGGGAAAGCGCTGGGCTTGGGAAGAAAATCCCCATTTTACTGCAGCACTCGGGTCCCAGCTTGTTCTAGGGAGAGAGAGAGAGAATCACAAACAGGTAACGTGCACTTGCAGATGGGGCAGAGGATTTGTCCAGTTGTAGGCAGAGAATTGGAAAACTCAGTGGAATCCATTGGGGGACACCCCTAACAAACGCTGGAGCAGTGTCCCCCCTCCCCGGTGGCACTCGGGAAGTGGCTGCTGCCACAGGGCAGGACAGTGCCACCCACACCCGATCTGCTGAATCAGATCCAACCCCTTCTTCATTCCCACTTGGGAATGCTCAGCCCCCACCCACAGGACCTGCCCAGTGTCCACTGATCTGACAGGAGAAAGCTGATCCTGCTGTCTCCATGCTCCTTTTCCACCCATCTCTTTGTCCTGACCCGTTTGTTTTCCAGTCCCAGCATGCAGATTGGCTTTGGCCATGCTGGCCCTCTCCATGGGCTTTCCTACAGAACCAAAGACTGGGAGACTCTCCAGGAAACCCCCTCTGAATATCTGGGGCATTCTGGGGGCAGCTGCTCCCTACCTTGTGCTGTGACATGGCAGGAGAGTTCACTCCTCAGGCAGGTGAGGGACAGCACAAAAAGCAGCCAGGACTGAGCTGCAGTTGTCCTCTCCAGAAGTTGTTTGTTAGCAGCAAACCAGGGATAATTAATTAGGGAAAGTGCTGAAATGGAAGCTGGCAGATTGATGAAAGGGAGCAGGGAGCCTGATTTGCCAGAAGGTTGTCCTGGGATGGGGGTTAGAAGGAGAGAAGTAATTGCTGTGTGAAGTAATTTCTTCCCCCTTTTTCCCCCACCCTAATAGGTGAAGGGTGACTTTTCCAGGATTGCTGCTCTGCTCTGGCCCTAATGTGGGTTAAAATCCCTTGGAATTCTTCCCTTGGCATTTATTTCTGCCTCCCTTCCTACCCTCAAGGAGGTCCTGGTTGTTTCTTTCTTTCCTTAGGTTCCTTTTCAGCTTTTCCCACTGTCCTGGCACCTCTGCAGCCTCATCCCTGTATCCTGCTGCTCTTCCCTCCCTTTTCCTCCATGTCCCAGCCTCAAAGACCCCATTGCAAAAGCATTTTCCTGATGTTTGTGGCCCAGACTTGCCATTTTATATGGAAAAATGCAGGAATCTCATTGCTCCTGACACACCTGGGGAGTCGAGGGCAGGGAGGGGTAAGAATTTTTCACCTCAGGGCTGATCCCTCAGCTGTTCCTGGTGCTCCAGATCCCTCCCCAGCCCCGTTCCCCTCCCTGGATGTGCTCCAGCCCCTCAGTGTTTTCCTTGTTAGGAGGGTCCCAGAGCTGCCCCCAACCACAGAGCTGGGATTTCCCAAACCAAACCTTTCTTGGGGAAAAAACCCCAATTCTGGGATTCTCCTCTCCAAATATTCCCCCAGCGCCTCCCCTGTGATTTGGGGACAAAACTCCAATTATGAGATTCACCAAACCAAAACTTTATTGGAGAAGAAACCCCAAAACAAACCTTTCCTCCCCCAATTTGGGGACAAAACCCCAGTTCTGGGATTCCCCAAACCAAACCTTTCTGTGGGATAAAACCCCATTTCTGGGATTCCCTGAATTGGAGTTTCAGCCCCAATAAAGGTATTTTTGAGGGTTTCTCAGAATTGGAATGCTTTATCCAAGAAAATTTTGGTTTGGGGGGGTCCTGCAGTTGGGGTTTTGTTCCCAGGGAAGGTTTGGTTCACTGGAGGTGCCCCAGCAGTGGCAGCAGAGGGGACAGGCCCTGCCCTGGCCCTGCTGCCACCCCAGAGCTGGCACAGCCCAGGTGCCATCGGCCTCTTGCCCACCTGGGGCACACCTGGCTCATGTCCAGCCGCTGTCCCCAGCACCCCCAGGGCCTTTCCCAGCTTTCCAGCTGCTCCTCCCCAGCCTGGGGAGCTGCAGGGGTTGTTGTGACATCTCCAGAGAGGGAAAGTCAGCCCAGAATAAAGGAGACCGTGTGCAGGGAGTGCCCACACTCACCTGCTTTCCTTCCAGATGCCTCTCCATGAACTCTCTTGTCTGATGTCCCTCAGGTGTGACATTGAGGCTGCACAGCCTCCCACCCCTTTCTCCTTCCTTTCCCATTCTGTATTTCCCAGACCTGCCTTCCAATCAAACCCTGGCAGTGCCCTGAATTCCAGATCCTGCCCAGAGCATCTGGGAAGCTCAAGGAGGTTTGGTTTGAGCTCCTGTTGTGTATGAGACACCTCCTTGCCTAATCTGTATTATTTGAGATGCAGTGAAATGCTGGACCTTCACAGCTGTGGAGTCCTGCCAGGGGACCTGGGAGAGCTGTGGTCCAAAAAGTTCTTTTAAGGGAGTGTTTGAAGATGAAGCTGATAACTTTTGGAGAAAATCACCAAGATTTTGGGATATCACTGTACCAGAAGTCCTCTTGGCCCATCACCTCCCAGGATCAGATGTTTTACAGCAGAACTGGTGCCAAACTGGCAAATTTGATGAGGAGCTTTCCTGGAGTCTGAAATACAGGGGTGGAGAAATTACAGATCCACATTCCCACTGCTGTGAAAACCCCTCTCCAGAGGGAAGAGAACAGTGGTTTTCCTGAGGGGAACAGCTTTGTACTTCAGTCATGGAGGATATGGTCTGTTTTTCCTGAAAATACCCAAAAACCCACCACCAGCAACCAGCCCCCAGTGGGGCTGTACCATGAATGTCCCCCCTCCCCCGTTGTGTCCTCGCTGCTGTAAATTAAACTGACCCTGGACAGGTTTCCAAACACACTCCTGAGCACAGCTTTGGGCCAGGTCAGCTGGAAGTGTCCCAGATAATCCTTGGACTTGCCTCAGGAGTTCCAACAGGCCATTCCCAACAGGTGGTTTGGATGTGGGCCCCCTCCTCTGGAGTTTGGGAGTGTGGGACCTGGCCAGAGGTGCCTCAGATCCCCGGATGGAATCAGCATTTCCCTCGTGGTCACAAAAGGATTTGCTCTTCACACGATACCAACCTCCAGCAGCAACAGAGAGCCCTCACCAGCAGGTTCCTGTCCCCACAAGCTGCATGTCCTGGGTGCCTGTGGAGCAGAGTTACCAGGACATGGCAGACCCAGGTGTGAGGGAGGACAGCTTGCACAGACTGTTCAATACTTGGGTTTTCTCCATGGAGTGATGGATTAGGGGTCAGTCATCATCAGATGTGTATTTGGGTTCAGGAGTGGGCTGGGAGAGGGACTCAGCAGGAGACACAAACTGAGGCCAGAAAACTGAAGCAGAAAATCATGGAATGGTTTGGGTTGGAAGGAGCTCTAAGGATTATCTTGTCCCACCCCCTGCCATGGGCAGGGACACCTCCCACTGTCCCAGGTGGCTCCAAGCCCTGTCCAGCCTGGCCTTGGGCACTGCCAGGGATCCAGGGGCAGCCCCAGCTTCTCTGGGCACCCTGTGCCAGGGCCTCCCCACCCTCACAGGGAACAATTCCTTCCCAATATCTCATCTAACCTAAATCTATCCTCTTTTAGTTTACAACCATTCCTGCTTATTCAATCACTCTCTATCTGTGTAATAAGTTGTTTTCTTACTTTTTGCAAGATCCCTTTAATTACCACAGTAGAGTCTCCCTGGATCCTTCTCTTCTCCACCAGGTGAGCACCCCCAGCTCTCCCAGCCTGGCCCCAGAGCAGAGGGGCTCCAGCCCCTGGAAGATCTCCATGGCCTCCTCTGGACTTGTTCAAGCAGCTCCACATCCTCCTGCTGTTGGAGCCCAGGGCTGGAGGCAGCTCTGCAGGTGGGGTCTCACCTGAGCAGGGCAGAGGGGCAGAATCCCCTCCCTCCCCTGCTGCCCCAGGACATGGAGGGGGGGGGAGGTTCAGGAATGGGTCATGTCCAGCTCTCACCCACCAGCATCCCCAAACCCTTTTGCCAGGGCTGCCCTCAGTGAGTTCCTCTCCCAGTCTGTGCTGGTGTCTGGGATTGCCCTGACAGAGGACAAAGCAGAGAAGGCAAAGCTCAGCTTTGGGCAGCAGCAGAGATGTGTCCCCCTGTGTGTGTCAGGGGTTCATGCACCTCCCTGGGCAGGGGCTGGAGGAGCAGCAGGGGACAAAGGAGGTGAGTGAAGAAAATCAGGACCAGGCACTGAATTTGGTGGAGGAGAGAGTCCATCCTTTCCTAGGGACTGAGTGAGTGGGGACAAGGAGGGCCAGGACAGGTGTCAGGCACTCAGTCCCTGTGGGAGTGGCTCACCTGGGGTCTCAGTGCAGGGACCTCACCTCTGCCAGAGGATGGAAATGGGACATGTGGGGTGGTGGGGGTGCCATTCCCTGTCTGGGGACTCCCCAGGGTGCCACATCACCCAGAACCAGCAGCAGGCAGTTGGATTTCCAGCTGCATGTGGGTTACTCTGACCCTGGACCATTCTTAGCCCCAAGTCCTCTGCTCTCCCATCCCATGGTCTGAGCCAGTGCCCATTTGGTTTTCCTGGAGCATCCTGCTCAAGACACACTCGTACTCTGGTCTAAAAAAAACCTCAGGATTGTCTGGATCTGAAATATTTCCTTTGGTTTCATAATCTCTGTGTTCAATGTGGAGTGGAAAGGAAAGAATAAGAAGACACAGCATACTGCAAACATGTTATTAAAATGAACTGTTTATATTATCTCAGTTGAGTCAATACATTATAATGTATTAAAATGGAAAGGTACAAAATTGAAATAAATACTTTCTGATTCATGTATAAATCTTTTGTCAAGATGACATTTTGTTTCTTTTTTTTTCTTTTTTTTTTTTTCATCAGTACATGTTTCAATAAAACATTTAAAATGACAAAGTATCGTTTAAAATATGGTTCATGGAAGAAAAGGTTGAAATCAAACAACTTTTGGCTTGTTTTGGCATGAGATCTTGACACAATCTGGGTTCCCCAAAACCACGTAAATGGTGGTAAAATATAAATGCTCGAACTTATTTAAAAAAATAAACAGGCTTTACAAAACCCTCTGATCCTTGACTTAGCCACTTTTCTGTATAGTCTGCACTTACGATATATACATTCATTATTGTCCAAGGGAAGACAGCCACTGACGTTCATTTAAAGAGCTTGGTGGAGAGGCTTAACAAACACTTTGCAGCTGACAACGATTAAACACGGGTAAAGAAACTCCTGACAGTGCCAAAAAAAAAAAAAAA
>VZTR01029903.1:16341-44179 GCA_013400775.1 Chaetops frenatus
AGAAAGAAAGAAAGAAAGAAAGAAAGAAAGAAAGAAAGAAAGAAAGAAAGAAAGAAAGAAAGAAAGAAAGAAAGAAAGAAAGAAAGAAAGAAAGATAGAGAAAATGAAGAAAAAAAGTAAAGAGAAAGAGAAAGAAATAAAACCCACATAGCTTTTCTTATTTGCAATCTGCAAAGGGGGCATTTTCCCTTCCAACATTCTGCAAAGTGCTGTGAGGCAGAGAAAAAACAGGGAGACTGTCCCATGCAGAGGGTTTTGGGAGATAGCACCTGGCACAAGGTTTGCTACAATAAGTTGGTTATTCTTTATTGCGTTGGAAATAAAACAGTCATGGCAAGTCCTGCATAAATCCACAGCCCTGGCCTGCAAAATCCCTGCCTCACCTTGACTTTGCTGAATATTTTCGGGGTTTAGGGCTTGAAGGTTTTTTATTTTATTTGGTTTATTAGGATGGAAATTAGAGCTGGTCATGGGATTTGTTCTTCTGAGGGCAGGAAGGGGAAAGTCTGTCTGTACAGAGAGATTCTTCTGAGTTGTTTCTAGTGAGGTGAGCAAAGCACTGTGCCCGGGTTGTAAGTCTAGGGTAACATTTTTTAAGAGGATTTTTATCTTATCCCAGAACATGTTCCTGTTGAGCAAACCAAAGCTTGGTGGACAACTAGAAGATGAACAGCTGGTGGAGAGCTGTGCCATGAGTTGTTTCTGTGGGATTCTGGTAAGTTATATCAGGTCTATGGTTAATTAATCAAATGGAAACATTTTCATGCTGGCCTTGGGACAGGGAAGGAGGATGGACCATTGGAGACTGACTGCAGGAGGTTGCTCTAAAAGCCAATACCTCTTGATGTCTGTGGGGCCGTGAAGAGGGAGATGGACCAAGGGCAAGGGGATGCTACAGGTCCATAAATCCAGATGACATCTCTCAAGGAATAAAATTTTTCCTAGCAGGGCACAGCTCTTTCTCCCAGAGGTGTTGGAGAAACAGAAGGCCAGCTCTGCAGGAACAAAACTGATGGGAAAAGCTCTTGCAAGGGACTGAGTGCTGATGTTTCCAGCTGAGAATGCTCCACAGCCCTGAGGGGTCTGGAGCAGCTTTTGAAAGCCTTTCAAAGCAAAGCTTGATTCCAGCACCAGATTTTTTTCAAAGACCTCAGACTTGGGATCAACTGAATCCCTTTTGGAGAGAAAGATCCACTGAGCACCACGAAACATCAACCAGGAGATCTCCTCCTCTCTCCAGAGAGCCAGTGCTGGGGCATTTCCACTGTTTGACTGGAATGACTCCGGACCTGGAACAAAGGAAGAACAAAGCTTACCAAGCTGGGGACACGAGCACCACGAGCAGCTTTTCGGAGATGCAGCCAATCCTGCAACAAATCACAGGATTTGCCGTCAGCAGCAAGGCCAAAAGCCGGCATCCATCGAGCTGTAGGATTTGGCCACGGGACAGTGCCTATATCTGCATGCCAAGCAAGGATTCCTGCCAGTGCCTACTGTCAGGCTGTTTATTTCTGTCCAGATTAAAACCAGTTAGAACATCAAGCAGCAAAATCAGAGTGCAGCTGTCGTTTAAAAGATGTGGTGATCAGGGAAGACTGGAAGTTAATTGGTCAATGACTGGAAGGAAGGTAAGCAAAGAGAGAGAGTATGGAGTTGTTCTATTTCTGGAGCTGAGAAGGAAAGATTTGTTCCCTATCCTCCTGTGTGAAAAGAATATTTTAAAAGCTTTCAGGAAGGAAAAAGCTGATGAAAGCAAACTGGAAAAGTTTAGGTTACTTGGACCGCTTGTGGTGCGAGGACAAAAGAAGAGGAGGACTGCCCAGAAAAGGAAAATTAATTGAATCAATCTGTCCTCTTGGGTCTCAGCTTGGGTTTAGCTGGGGTTTGTGCATGTTATACCTTTGCCAAGTTCCCCCAAGGGTGTGATCCACACCTCTTGCACCAGGCTGTTGCATAGAGTGGCCATGAGCTGGCAGGGTCACCCCAGAGGTGGCTGCAGGTCGCTAACAGTGCTCTGCCACTTTACAGGCTGCACGAGTAACATCGTGTTATGCTGGAAAAGCCCTTGGAGACCCTCTGGGATGAAGGACTTGAAGAAGTTGGATAGCTCTATATATCCAAGTCTAGCTCTGCCTTATTTTTGGGGAAGGCCACCGGAGATTTTTCAGGCATTGAGACACAGGAACGCGTGCATCGACATTGCCCAGCACAGGGAGGGCAGTCCCATGAGCAATTAATGGTCAATAAGCCCAGCAAATTTTGATGGCTCCTGCTGGAGGCTTGGAAATGTCCCCATTCTGGTGGTTCAGCAGTAGCAAAGCTTGGAGAGAACTGGGAAGAGGTGTGGTGGGGGCAGGAGTTGCGAAAATGAACCATGGCCACTGCCCTCGTGGTCGCCTCTTGGACGTTTGGTCCTAACTCTCACGATATCCATCAGCTCTGCAGGATGCAGAGCCAGCTCCTCTGGAGCACGGGATTTGTGCTTCTGGAAGGGAACATGGAGCTTATTGCGAGTGCTGGAGGCTCCTTGTGTTTCTCGTGGTGGCAAGGGCTGGTCGTCCACACCCCGCTGCTGCCGGTACCCTGTGACTTCGGCAGTGTGGAACGGCCGCCACCAAAGCCAAATTCATCCATTAGAGAGCTGGGAGAAAGCCCAGGGGATGCCTGCCACCATCCTGATAAAACACGTGCTGCTGCCGAGAGGAAAAACCCAGCCTTTGTGGGTGGTTAAGGATGGACCAAATCCTGCCCTCAAACCCCTCCGTGGCCAGAGGCCGCCGGGCCTGGTGCTGGTGTCCCACTGGAGCCACACCCTCGGATCCTCCTGGTCCCAGTGGCACCCGCAGCCCGGCCTGGAGTGTCTTCCCCGCTGTAAGATCCCAAGGGAAAGTCAAACCTTGACTTCACAGCAAATCAAATGGAATGCAACTGAACCGCGAGCACAAAACATCGTTTGGGCCAGACGAAACGCAGTTTCCACAACCTGGTTTTAAGGAACAGTATCACACAGAGATAGATACACTATGCTAGGTCTGGAGGGAAAAAAAAAATAAACCAATATGCTAAATAAACTAAGACATACAGTATAGGGGATATTCTGATCAACAAACCAATCACCATTAGAATCAAAAAGTAAACCAGCCTTTCACTTAGGACCCTAACAACATTTCTCAATGCACTAAGTACATTTTAAACCATGCAAGTTTACACAAACATCTTAACTAGGTTTTTTTTTTTTTTTACTTTTTAAAACACCAACATTATGCATTTCTTTGTTAATTATATTGGTTAAAGTTGCAGCTGTTCACTGCCAAATATCAGATACATCATATACATATTTTTATACAGAATCTGGACAACACAACATTACACAGCCTAAATAGAGAAAAAAAGATTATTTGTTCCTCTGTTTGTTTGTTTGATTTTTTCAGTTTTGTAAAAAATATGAAATGGTGATAGGAAGGAGGGAGAAGGCATGGGAAATCTTCTACCAAATTAAAGAATTATATCAAAATAATTCCCAAATCACAGTACAACAAGGAAAAAAGATGGTTCAAACTCAGCTCCACATTTAAGATTCTCTTAGCTAAGAAACAAGACTTTACACACAGAATGTATCAGTATTTAAAAATAGAAAGAATTGCAACACCATGCTGTGATTCCAAATACATCTTAGTTCAAAAAAAACATTCAAAAGGGGAAGGTAAAAAAAAAAAATAAATCTTTAAACTCAGTGATTGCAAAGTTATCTCGTTGGTTTGGATTTCCTACCTACTCGCGATGCATTGCCGTGGGATGGAGCTGGACAGAGCAACGCCAGGAGAAAGGAATGACTCGGGAATCGCTGGCTGGGTTCTGCTGGGGCAGCTGGAACTCGGAAGGGGGGTCTGAAACCATCCCAGTGCTTTGGGGTCTCTGCTTTTCCTTCCACTCGGCTCTGAACAAGAGCGGGGCGGGGACCTAGGCGGCTCCCCCGCGGCCATACCCTGCCCATCCTCACGGAGCAATGCATGTGTTGGGTTAGACGGAAGGGAAACGCAACCTGGAAATCAACCATGGAGGATGCTGTGGTTGACATGGCAAGTATACAAAAATGCTAAAATCTCAGATATAATCAAAGATACAAAATCAGTTCTGACAAGAGGTTTTTTTTTTGTAGTTTTTTTTTTTTTAATAGCAACCATTACAGTGCAAGGTTTTAAAAGTTATTATTACAGTAAAAGGTGTGTATCTGGTTTTACAGTAACTGTAGCACTGATTTTTGTTATGTATAGTAGGTCCCTGATGTAAAGTGTATGCACCAGTTTGAGAGAAAACCCCGCACAATAACGGCTCTTTAGCTTTAAATACATCTTTCTTTTTTTTTTTTTTTTAAACAGATACAAAATAACACATCAAGTTCACAATTTTCACAAGCACGGACTTTTGCCTTAATAAAAAGCATGAAAACTTGGTCGAAACCCCGACGTTTAAAGAAATGTAAAAACCTTTCAATGAGGGACACAAGTGTGTGTTTGAGTCACGGCTTTCTGCCACCCCACCGAGCTCCTGGATGAGTCTGTGCTGTCCAAACTGCTGCTTCTTGCTCACCCACCAGGGTTTTTTTCGGCCAGGGAAAATGGTGTTCAGCTTCCCGCAGCAGGGGTTTGAGTCTGTGCATTTAACGTTATCAATGATCTATTTTTTGGGTGGATGAGTTCCCAAAAGGAAGGGTCATCCACAGAGGGCCTGTGACTCCGAGCCAGAGGGTCATTTGGAAGGGGGTCTTTTTTGAAATGATCAGGGTGAGATGCAAATGATTGTGGCCTTGCAATAATCCTTGGAAATTGGTTGGAAAAACCTCTATGAGTCCAACCATCAACCCAACACCATGTTCACCATTAAACCATGTCCTCAAGTGCTACATCCACTTCTGTCCCACTGCAACAAGCTTTGACTTTTCTGAGTTAAAGAAGCTTTAGAATCATAGAATCACAGAATATCCTGAGTTGGGAGGGACTCACAAGGATCACCAAAGTTCAACTCCCTGCACAGGACAGCTCCAAGAATCTTGTCCTGTTCCTGAAGCATCATGGTAACTCACTAATTTAGTCAAATACACTGATTTTACTTCACAACCAACCTGACTTTTCTGAAAGCAGGAAGACAGTAATCAGAAAATAGCCAGAAAATCTGATGCAGCAGTTTAAATCCCAGCTCCAAGAAGAAGAATCCAGCTGACTTCATAACCACTAAAACCACTGGCTTCCAACTGAAATGCTCCTGTCCCTCAACAGTATTTCAGGAATGTATTTAGTGCATGATTTTGCAATTCCTACCTTCTCAAGTTGCCTTTACTCAGGTAAATAATATGTTTTTCATCTGAATTCAAGTTATTGAAAGTTATACCCAGAAAAGTGGTGTGAAATTCCTCTCCAAAGGTGCACATCTCCTTCCACTGGTGGTAGAGGAAGCAGATGCAAAGAAATCAGACCAGACACTCTAAGGGAGGAAAAGTTAAATGGGATTAATCCCTCTTTCAACTTCTCTCCCTACTCCAAATGGGTGGGTAAGCAAATATGCAGTACTCAGGTGGGAAAGGCTGCAGAATTACTTAAAAGGAATATTTTATACAAAAAATACCAAACATATTTTGAAAATCACATCTGCAATCCTTAGCAAAATGTAGTCCCAGCCAGAGGCTGGAGGAGGTTTGATGAACATTGTGAGCTCAAGGGAGATAAGGGCAAATGTTTTATCCAAGTTCTTCCATCTCTGCCTCCTTTTAGATTTTATTCTGGACACCTGAGGGACTCTTAGAAGCAGCAGGAGTCCAACACAAGAGTGGGATGCCCTGGTGGGATGCCCAGTCACCACATTCTGTCAGACACTGCATCCTCCCAGCAGATTTCTGCAGTCAGTTCCACCACTGCCCCTCAGCTCCTCATTGCCAATTCTCTCCATGTGGGAATTCCTCCTCTCCCACAGCACACCTGCATTTTGTCCTGAGGAGCTTCTCCCCATGGCAAACCTGCCCCTGCACCCAGGTTACCTAATTTTCAAACACCACCTGCTTTTTGAGAAGAGCCTGGCTCTGCCAGTGGGATCTAACCAGCACCAGGGGAGCTCACAGCAGTCTGGCTCATGGAAAAGTAAAAAGCTTGATAGAATCCCTGGTCAGGAGGGATTAGTTTCTTTAAAGAGGAAAGGATCAAGGATTAGACACATTTTCATCACAGTTCTCTTCTATCCTGGGTTTTAATTAATGAGACATTCCTCTGGAAGCTTGATGAACCAGTGGAAGAGCAATCCAAGCATGGAGGCCTGTGCTAGGCCAAGAACCCAAGCACGGAGGCCTGTGGTGGTGTGTGGTGCCCCACTGCAGGAGGGATTTCTTTATGATCATTATTCTAAAGCAAAAATACCTTTAACAGACTAATTCAACAAAAAAACCTGCAATCTTCTCAAAGGAAAAGCACCACTCCTCCCAAACTCTAAGCAACAAGCCAGTGAAGTACAAGCCTAACCACAAAAGGCTGAAAAGTCAGGAATTCCATGAAAACTTTATGGCCTGCCCAGAAAACACTTGGACAATTAAAGCACTAGCTTTCAAGCTGGAAAAGAAGTGGTGGAAATCAGATAAGCCAAATTGCTTCTGTCAAACTATGTCAAGGCTTGGGATCTGAGGCTGTGAGGCTTCTTGAGAGGGGTAGGCTTTGTTATTCCAGGAAACAATGAAGATCTCTACTTTCTACAGTGATTTTGCCCCTTGGATGTTAATGTCTGAACTTCTCTGATGAATTGCGGATGGAAGAATGACAGCAGGAATGTTGCTTCATTTCTGCACAAAGGAATTTGCTGCATGGGTAGTGAAAATGGCCTGTGATCTCTGCATTGTGTTGGAGGATCACCCGTGGCTCCTTCTGTAGTCAGTGGAAGGAAATTGGCGTTTCCAGAGCCTGATTGATCTCTCCTGCTTTAGATATCTCTGCTAGAAGGGGTGACTGTTCTTCTCCAAGGATCAAAGACAAAGTTGAGCAGCACTAGTTTGAGTTTGGGGAGTTAACTTTTAGTTATCCAAGTCAGATAAAGTGGATTTTACCAAATATATTCAGTCTTAAACATTTGTGGAGGTTTGGGGTTTTTTTTAAATTCTGACTCAGTTCACTGCTGGCTTATTCCATCCTGAATTTATTAATCCACATGGGAGTATCAGCCATCTTAAATTTTTGTTCCTTCATTTCATGGCAAGGCAACACCACTGCTTTTCCCCAGTGTTGTCAGCACAGTTCCTCTCATCCCACTGCACCTGTAGTTTGTTTTCCCACTTGGGACTCCCATGTGCAGCCCTGGCCAGTGGCTTTGGGAACTGAACACCTCTTGTTCTTTGAGCTATGCAATGGTTGCTGGAGCATCCCACGGAGTCCAGGTTCCAGAGAGATGTTCACAAAGGGATCAGCAAGATCTGGGCTTTTTGGAACACAGGGAATGTCTCTTTGGAAGGGGAAAACAAACGATGCCACTTGTTCTGCCAGAGAAAAGATGTCAGTTCTGTGCAAGAGATTTGAGTACACTGAAGGATTCCTTCTTCAGAAATAAGGTACTGGACATTGCAGTTCAAGCCCTTGAATTGTTTCTAGATGTTGCAATGAAAATCTGGAAGAGGAGCTGCAGGACCTTACAGTGTCCCTTTGGAGGGGCCTGGAAAGATGATCATGGTTGTTCAAGTTTATCTGAATTCCCAATCTGAGCAAAATTGGCTGTGACCAAATCTGGACAGAAGACCAAGACTGAAAGCAACTCAAGATTTTCAGCAGGTGACACTTCTCTACTGAAACCCTGAGCTGGGGAAGATGAAAATGAGATTGTTTGGGATGAAAATGAGATTGTTTGGGATGAAAATGAGATCATTTGGAAGTGCTGCTCTATAAATAAGGTGTTGAGCAACCATTGAGGTTCCAATGACATCTTTCACAGAAATCAAAGTTTTAAGCATCATCAACTGGAGTCACAATGTTAAAAATGAAGAGTTCTTTTCCTCCCATAAAGATTGGAAGAAACAGGAGATCACCTTGACAGGTGAGCAGCCTGCAGGACACACTTTAAAAATTGATTTGATCTTGGGACACGGGGAGCCTCATTATCTGAACAAACAGAGATTGATGCCTGTGTTTGAGTTGGTATCTCGGACTCCTTCTAAAGTCAAGACAGGTGCAGACATTTCTAGGTCATGATTCACCTGACAAAGTGCAGGCAGCTGCTTTACAATGACAGGAATTGCATCCCAGAAAGGCACATTCCTTCCTAAACATGGCATCCATTCATTAATCTACACAAGTGGGACATCCACGCTGTAAAGGTCTAAAATTGGGTGAGTCAGATTTCACCTTCATTGCAAAGTTATTCATTTTCACATCTTTTTTTTTTTTTTTTTTTTTTTNTTTTTTTTTTTTTTTTTTTTGCCTCCCAAAGCAGCCAGGATGTCATGGAGCAAACACAAATCTCAAGGACCAGTCCTATTTCTAGGGGGACAGTCAGAAACCTTAAAACTTGGGAGATTCCTACTGGGGCTCTATGGGAGACCCTTTCTGGACAAAGAGCAAAGGGAAGAAATGGAATTGCCCTGGAAGAATGACAGGGAATCATTATCTTGCCTCACACACCCATCTAAGGTGTACAGAGGTGAGAAATTGTCATGGGAATGAAGATGGAAGATATCTTAATAAGGAACAGAAAAAAAACCATGTGCTAAAAACTTATTTTGTTGCTGCTAAGATAAATTTTCAAAGGACAAAAGCATCAGGGTATTCTCACAGTGTTCTTTTTGGTGTCTACAAAAGCAATGATCCCAAAATCCTACCATGATAACCAAGCCTGGAAACACCTGGGGAAGGACATCTGGCTGCTAAAGCCTGCAGATTTAAGGGATTTATCTTCTGGAACTCCTCAAGTTGCTAAATAGATTATAAATGTAGCCATGGGATGTGAAAACAACCAGATTTCAACCATTGTTTAAATATTTCCAGAATAGACCGAATGAGAAATGAGCACAGAATAGTTTCTTTAAATATCTGGTATAGTTTTTAATAACAGATTAATTTCAACTCTTTTTGCTTTGTGTAAACCAGGTGCATCTTTTCTTGAGAGAGAAACTGAGCTGCTCAAGTAAAGAGTTACAGGTGATCTCTGCTGTTTGAATTACCAAAATTTGGCTGATGTGGATGGAGGTTGCTTTTGTCATAAGAAGATGCAAATATTTTTGGTTTTTTTCTGATAAAACTTGACATTTTTATAGAAAAAACCCTAATATTGCAAAAGCAAATATCTGAGGCACTGAACACAGGACCTGATGGAGCCAGCATAGAAGTGATCCAGAGAGTTGTGCAGCCAAATCTGATCAGCTAAATCTGTGAACATTCAACCCAATCTCAAGTTGCAAACACCTACCCAGGCCTCACTTGTTGCCAATTTTTTCAGTGCTCTTGGCTCTGAGTTTTAAAAAGGCCCAAGGCTGAGTTCTTAGAGTGAGTGTCAGAGCTAGGGAAGGATTTGGAGAAGAAAACAAAGAATCATATTTTAAATCAGTCTTGGACTGGGGGGGAAGCCAGACAAAAAATAGCCAGAAGACCTCCCCCTAGCCTGAAAAGTGAGGAATTATTGCCAGAAATGCAGCCAGGTCTGAAGGTGCTGAATTCTGCAGAAATATCTCACTTATCAAAGGGAAATGCACATAAACACAGCACTGTTAAAACTCGGGCAGCACTGTGGAGTCATTATTTTTTTAAAAAGCAAGTGTAACAAGGCCATATGCTGTCCTTGAGGCTCTGCTGGCAGCATAACAAAGGGAAGGCATGGACCAAAAAAATTCTGGGCTCTTCCTGGAACATTCTGATCACCTCGGCTCCCACGGAAAGCAGGGATGGTATTTTGGGACTTAATAAGAAACCTTTGGCACCTTGCAAAGTTGAAGGCTCTTTCTTTGGTGTGGGGTAAGAACAGGGTGCAAGTCAGAAGGATGAAATGGGCCACAAAAGTTTGTTAACAATAGAATGACAATGCTGGGGTAAAATCCATTTTTAGACATTTCTGAGCACTTCCCAGTCACGTTTTGGGAGCTGGCATAGTCTGAGGTAATACAAGAGGCATGGTTTGAAGGGGGAGGTATTTTAATAATAAAATATATATTTCTTGGAAAAGATATGACCTCTCCTCCAAACCTTGGCTCTCTTTTGTTAAGCAGGAACTTGTTTTCAGGTTCAGCCTGATATCACCTCCTCTTGACTATTGCACTGTTGCTTGCCGTGACGTTGAATCAGCAGCTGATGAAGTTTGTGGTAACTTTATCCATAATAAATAAAAAACCCACTATGACAGTGGTTCTTTCTCTCTGTGACAGTGTCCCTGAGCCTCCACGAAAGGGTGCCTACAACCAAAGTTGTCACCAGACCTGCTGCTAAATCCTCACATGGGGCAGTCTTTGGGTCAATATTCACTGACTGCAGCCAAAACCGTGCCAAGAACTGAAAAATTTTGACAGCTGAGTGCCAGATCCTGCTGTGTGTATTTTCTTATTGTGGGTGGAGACAAGGAATGCAACAGGAGTGGGAGAATAATCTGTGTGGCTTTGAACCTTTAGAGCTTTTGCCACTCCAAAGCACATCCAAATGTTACTCAGCCCCTCACCCTGCATCTCAGGGATGGTGGGAAAGAGACCCCAAGCAGTTCCACCAGCAGAGGAGTTTGGTTGCTCATCTTGAAGACTGAACTTGGCTGGGCAGTGAAATGCTCATCTGGTGCTCAGGAAGAGCTGTACCAAATTCTCTGCCAAGTGATGTCATTGGGGCTGAGCTAATGATCCAAAGAGGGACTGGCACCAGGAGGAGCTGAGTGTCCTCACAGCCAATGCCATTAACACCTCACAAAAGCAGCTCAGGGTGCATATTGGAGACTCAAGCCAGCCTCGGAGATGGGACAGGCCCCCTGAGGAGAGGGAAGATCATCCTTTCAGCTCCTACCAGCCTTACATCTCCTCCTGGCACGTCTAGCCCAGGTCAGGCAGGGCTGCCTGTTGGTGGCGTGACTGCTTTGGGGAGTGCAGGCTAATTCTCCTCAGGTTTAAGGTGATCCATCACTTGTTTGAACAAATGTCTTCTCCTGGCAGGAGAATGGACATAATTCACTGTTCCCATCAGGCTTTGTGTCCTCAGCCTCCTTTGCTGAGTCCATATTTCAGAGGAGGATTTCAGTGGGCTGAAATTGCAGCAGTTTTTTCCAGGTCTCTGGTATCTTTTCTGGGATCTTCTGATGCTGCAGTGGTCTCTCCTTCCTCACGTGAGCCTGGGCATGTCCTAAAGCCCAACCTTACAGCCATCCAGGGACCCTCAAACCATGGTTTCACCATCATGCCTCAGACAAAAAGTTGTTTCTTGACTTGAGCTGAGGAGTGAGTGAGCCAAATCTGACTCTGTGCAGGGCCTTGTGCCTCCAAGCCTCAGGAACAACAGAAAGAAAATAAAACCAAATCCTGCAGCCTCTGTCAATGCTCTGCAGCTTAAAGGATCTCAGGAGATCCTTGATCCAAATCAAATTAGTCTAGGTTTCTGTAAAAGCTCCACGGTCAGAACCTGCTCAACCTTTTACCCAAACCTTCTCTTTAGTAGGTGAGACAGCAGAAGACATTCCCAGAGCTGTTATATGCACTTGCTGTATCCCATCTGTCATACAACAGGCAGCAGAGGCAATTCCTGCTCAAACAGCACACCCTGCTCACTGATGGATGCTCTGCTCTAGGCCAGGATAACACCTGGGTCAGCTCCATGGAAGCTGGTGAAGATTTCCCACATTTAGGAAGGTGGAGTAAGAGGAAAATTTTGCTCAGGAGCCAGCTTCCAGAATCAAAGGGGTCTTTATAGAAATGAACAGTCCTGAAACATGGGAAGGAGCAGGTAGCCCAGCAGTGAGCATGAAGCTGCTCCACAGAGATGGAAGAGACACAGGAAGATTCTCAAAAAAGCAAAGCTGGTGCTTACAGAAGGACTCAAAACCTCAGAGTTTGCATTAGGAAATCATTGCAATGTGACCACAGCAGCAAACCAACCAGATGTGACAAGGAAATGCTTCCATGACCAACACCAAAGGCATCCCATTAGCACCGGTGGAAATAATGGTGGGAGAAAGGGAAGAAACCCTGAGCTCTCTTCAAAGAGATGAAGAAAAAGAAATGCTGAAGGCTTCCCCAGTTGTTCATCAAACCCAGTTCATCAAACCACCACCAGTCCTCTGAACATCTGAGGACATCGTTAATGCAGCTTCAGACATGAAGTTCATCCAGCACCTGCAGCTCTGGAGGGCAGAGAGGATCCACCAGGAACCTCGTTAACATTAATCAGTGTGACCCAATCAGACCCACCAGTGATTCCATGGCCTGGTCCTTCCCAGAGCACATTTCACTGCGGACGAGAGGAAAATCAGGCTGTCTCTTCCATTTCCTGGACAGACTCTTTGCCACTCAGTTAAAAGGAGACCTTTTTTGACTTTGCAGCAGGGATTGAAGACAATAACCACCAAACTCCAAAATCCAACCCTATTTCTGAAGCCAATAAAGAACCAAGAAGGCCAGGAATTCCATGTGATTTCTGAGCAGAAATGAAACAGCTGCATCTCCCCCTTCTGCCTAATGCAAGATGATTACTGAACAGATTGGAAGGACTGTGTATTTCATGTCAAAATTTGGGGATTATAAAAGGAAAAGATTGAAATACCATAGTGGACCCTCAATCAAATTACAGCAGTTTAACAATAAATTGTGCTTTTTGGTATCTCGAGCCCATCTCAAACTTCATAAAGTCTCATTATCTCAAAATAAACCTTTCAAAAAGCTCAGTAGAATGATAAAATGCCCAAATTCAAACACACACTTTGGAAGCATACTTTTCATATAGATATTTTTCTCATTGTTAGATTATTTCTTTTTCCAATTCAACCTGTATTTCCATCTGCTATACAACTTCATGAACACATCTGTATTTCATTCCAGATAGACAAAATACTACACCATAAAAATAGAAATAGGTGGTAACAGGCAACAAAAATAATCAAACCAAACCAAAGAACAAGCCAGATTTGTACAGACACCAGATCAGAATGAGGAAAAAAAATGCTGTTTGTACTGAACGATTGTGCCAGTTTTAGAGAGAAGACTACACAGAAGGGGTCTCATGAAACCCAGTCTAAATCTGTATTTTGCAGTCCTGTCTTGTGCTTTAAGTGAAACCCAACAGCATTTTCTCCACAGAGATTTATTCATCTTTGGGTTTCATTTCCTGCTTCTTTCTTTATTTCTTTTTCCTTTTTAATTTTTAAAAAAATATTTTTATTTTTTATTTCCTAGTGGAACAGCTAGATTCATTTTCGGTAATAATTATTCTCCTTGTTCTTAAAAAAAATTCTGTCCTACTCCATTTGTGTCCAATTCTTTCTGGTCACTAATTTTTTGTTTGCTTTGACAAAGCAGTAGGGGGAAATGTTACACTCCCCACAGTCTGGTGGAAAGGAAATGGAGAGGATTCCCCTCATTTTACTCCCAGTAAAGTGAGATCCCTGTAAACATTTCCTAACCAAGCCAAGAGTCCCAGTATTTGGGGCTTGGTGCTTTTATTTTTTTTTCTAGTTCCAGGCTATGGGAGCAGTGGGGACTTTGGAAAGGATTGCTCTGGACAGATGTGGGCTTTGTGTCCTCATGTTTCTGGCAGGAGGATGAAGCTGTGAGGCTCCTGGAAAGGCTTTCCTGGGAATAAACAGCTGAGGGGTCCTGTCCACCTCACCAGCTCTCCCTGATTCTCCTCCCCACACTGCAAGCTTTATCCAGACTTTCTGCACCAGATGTTGATCATTGTGGTGTTCCTGGCTCGTCACAGGGTCCAAGGATGTCTTCCACCCCATGAGCACAGACCAAAGTCCTCCTCACTCTGCCAGGAGCTCCCACATTCCTCACCCCTTCCATTGCCAGAGCACAAGGATCCCGTGTGGCTCAGGATGATGCACGTGACCAAAAAATGAGGGGTTTTCACTTGCCAGGATATTTGTGCTCTGACCATGGGAATTTGGCTTTAGCCCATCAAGGTGAGGTATCCAAGGTGAGCCTCAAATCTTCAGTTCCAGCCACACTGAAGGAGATGCATCCCACCTGCCTTAGCCAAGTGGTGAATTGTCCTGGGGAACTCTTTGTCTCTCTCCACTCCCACAGGAGGGACCTGGATTAGTGACTCTGGGTCAGCAGCTGCCATTAGATGGACAACTCTTTAATGAATGTGGTCCCCAAGGCTCAGGGAAGTGCCACATTCCAATTATTCCAAAGAATGGATCCCCTCTTCACCCAAATGGAAAGAGATGAACATATTTTTCCTTTATCAGTCCTAACAGCCCTTCTTTGTCTGCTCCCTCTCTGCCTCCTGCCAAATTCAGTGTTGAGATCAGACAAACCAAAATTGAAAGATCAGGACTGCAAGTAATTTTCTTTCAATTTTGCTGTTTGATTCCAGTTACAAACAGCCTGTATTTGGGGAAAAGAAAAAAAAAGAGGCAAATTCATGTTTGACAATTCTGGTGTCTATCTCACATCTCAAAAACATCACTTCAATGGAAAAGGAACAGAAATAATAACCATTCACTCATGAACACAATATCGATTCCAGTGTACAGGAAAATAGGATCCAGACAGGATTTTACAACTAAGAAGGGAACATCACAATAAAGATTATGACATTTTATGAATATTTGTGTTATAGCTTTGAGCTTTATTGCAAAGCAAAAAATATATATTTGTATATATATATATATATTTTTATCTACATATCACCTCTGACATTGTATACAACACTAAATCACAAGAAATCAAAGAAATCATAGTGAGGTAGATACAAAACAAAGGGATGTTGAAGAATCCAGCTGCTAAATTTGGCTTAACGCAACTGTCATTAACATCTGTATATCCACCACAGCAGTGAGCTTGGATTCACAGCTTGATCAATGGATCCTACTAACATTGATATTGATATTAGAGCCCATTTAGGAATGATGCCATTTGGGGAATGGGGGCGGGGGGGAAATAAATCAGATACAAACCAGTCGTCTCCAAGGGAAAACTTTCCATTGATTTCTCATGACTTTTGATGTTGATAAAATAGCTCTGAGAAATAGCCTGTGATCTAGGGGTACTGGTAGTGCCTGAAGGCAAAGAGGGAGGACTCTCCAGCAGGGGAATCTACTGGGGTTCAACATAAGAAAAAGCAAAATAAACCATTCTCCCTTCCTTTTAGATGGCTGAGAGGAAACAGCACACCCTGGGTATGCTGGAGGCTGCATCCACAAACGTGTGCTTGGGGGAATGTCAGCTCAGACTTGTCCATGACGGCCAACCAAACAAAGCTTCAGCAGAAGGGCAGCCCCTGGATGGGTCCTGCTGCTCTTTTCAGGCAACAGCAGATACGTGGCAAGAAAATTGGTACCACTGAAGTCACCGGTGCTGGTGGGACCGGTGCTGGCACCTGGTGGGGTCTGGCTGCTTGCTCTGCATTCCCAGAGGGAGACTTGTTAAGGCACCTGGATGACTGGGGCTCTATGGATAATTCTCAGCACAATGTCCCAGGAGGGATCTGGGGTAGCCTTGGGCTTTTAAATTTAATCTGTCAGCCCAGGACAACTTGTACCTGGTGCTTCCTCCCACGGGTGAAAAGACAGGAACATGAAAAGCTGTGTATTTAATGTTAGCCAGGGGGAACCAGCCTGCACCCAGGAGAACACTTCCAATGTGTTTCCAGCACAGGGATGGTTGGTAAAAGTTCCTTAGGCCATTGGACCACCTTCATCCATGAGGTGGCACGTGCAGCAAAGGATGGACGTGGCACCCTCATATCATTCAGGAGCCATGAATTATCAGGAATGCAAGGAGCTCTCAGTGCTTTATGTCCAACACAGACAAAAGCAAACTGGATTTTCCAGACTAGGGAGCCCCTTTGCTGCTGCTCAAACATCTCCTAATTTTCTTGCAAAGGTAGGAAGTGGCACCCTGGAAGAAGCACAATTCCCCAGCTGTCCTGCAAACAGTGGCAATGGGAGATTTATTCTCCCATCATTTACAATGTCATGGCCGGATTAAAGAAAATGAGGAGAATTGACCAGAACAAATTGGGAATGAGCAGGAGGCTGTTACCAGCTCACGGTGTGAATTGAACAAGTCACTGTTGGAGAATGACCTTATCCTTCAGGAAAGCACACAGAAGGTTATTGCTTATGCATTCATTTCCAAGAGATTTTTTGGGAACCCCTACAGCAACCAGAAGACGGTCACAGAAAGCATGTAGCACTTAAGAAAATCAAATTCCTCAATTTCTTGAGTGGGTCCCACACTGAATTGCAGCCTGATACCTTTAGTCCTGGGAGGGGAATGCCTGATGTGGATGTGCCACTTTGGCAGGGGCTGCAGAGCCAAATTCCCGACTCCAGAGCTGTGTTGAAGGAGATAATTTGGAATGTTCATTAGCAGTGCACAAAATTCTCATGAGAAGCCGTGCTGGGAAGTGCCTTGGAAGCATGGCAAATCCTGTCCACTTTGGATGGGATTCAGCTCACCGAAACATAACCAAATAAAGGCCACACAACAGATCTGAAATCAACGGGGATGAATCCCTGCCTGGCAGTGTCCCTTGAGTATGGAATGGACCTTGATAACTCGTGAGATACCCAGATCTTCTGGCTAAATTAGAGGATTGGATCCCATTCTCATAAAGCCAAAGAACTTTGGACAAACCTCCTTACCTGGGGGAATGTGTCAAAAAATACACCCTGTCTTAGGCTCTGAGAGCTGGAAGTGGCTTCATACTTGTCCACAAAGTGAATTTCTCCTGTTCTTTCCCAAAGATACTGCTAAAGATTTTGGTTTTCATGTCACCAAAACAGCCAGGGTGAACTGAAACAAAATTCTGCTTTTATTGTGACTCTAAAGGGTGCCTTTCTTTGCTTTGAAGGGGCTGGGTAACACAGAAAGGAAAAATGTGTTGCCAAGCATCTTCCATACTTTTCCTCCCCCTAACAGATTTTCTTGGTGAGTCATGGAACAAGCAGCCTTTGCAAGTTACTTCCTTTAAGAACAGGAGTGTATAAACTTAGAAGATTTTAGCTGCAGGATTAGAGATTGAGTCCAACTTGCCTTCTAGGTTCCTCTGCTCACTGAATTTAGCAATTAGAAAAGTATCCTAATTTCTTCCCTTAAAACTTCAGCAGAAACTGGGGCAGAGGATGACTCCACTTGGCCTCTCAGCACTATATTTTCAGGGATGGAAGTTCTAACTTAAAGTGAGCCAAGGGGAAAAATACTCCCTTTGAAAAAAAAACTGATTAATCATTAAATAAATCATTAGTAATCATTAACACAGACTGCAGATGCTGGCATCCAGCTTTTCCACTACGGTTGTTTCCAGGTACATGTGGCTGTAACTTGAGCAGGAAGACTCACATGATTTTCTTGGTGAGGATCCAAATGCAAAGAGATTGGCTGGAAGAAGCACCTGTAGTACCACAGGTGGACAGTTGTGTTCCCACAGATACGTGGAAGAGATGCCATAAATCCATTCCCTTCATCCTTCACTCTTTTAGCAGGTTCAGAAAGGGCCCTTTCTGGAACCACAGCTGTTCCTTTGTCACGTGGAAGAGCTTCACTGAATTAGATGTCCAATGAGTCAGAAATGGGGTTTCATCTCTCCCACCCCAAGAAACTCAGGGTCACAGAATCATTGAACCACAGAATATCTGAAGCTGGACAGCATCCAACAGGATCTGTGGGCAGTATAGGGGATGAGAATGGGTTGACAGCAGCAATCCAGTATTTCGCCCTCAGTCAAGCTGTGGCTGAGGAGGGTCCGACAAAGGGATTTGAAGAGTGTCACCACGGTGGGCCATGGCCCCCAAGGACACGGAAGCCTCGAGTGGAAGTGGAAGGAAGGAGAAGCACAGCAGGAAGGTACAAGTGAGGTGATGAAGGTCAAAGGAAGCAGCAGTGAGCTTCCTGAAACAGAAGAGAGCTGGAGGACAAGGGGCAGGCTGGTGAAGAACTCACCGTAAAGCGGCCCGAATCTCCTCCCGTCAGCACGGGCAGGGACCCCGCGGGATGCGCCGAGGAGGACGGCGAGTGCAAAGTGCTTCAAGGCTTGGTCAGCATTGGCAACCCCCGTGTGACAGGCACAGAGAGCCGGGAGCCAGGTGCTCGAAGCCGCAGGGGAAGCCCCGTGGTGGGTGGGGGACAGGGCAGCCGCCTCTGGTGGCCGCCTGGTTTCCTGAGCTCATCACTGGACCACCCTGTTTCCTCACCAACGCTCTCTCCATGGTGAACTGGGGTGGGGAAAGGAAAGTTGTGAAGACTGGATCCCCACCCAGGGATATGCACTGTGAATAACGGGGCAATTTTCTACCTTCGACCTAAGGACAGGGGGAACTTTACCCAGTAGAGCCAGGCTATTTGTTACAGCCTAAAGAACTGCAAAACCTCTATTTGGATGGTGGTGATGGGCCCGATTCTGGGTTTGGGATGTGTGTCTATATTATACACACCCTCACGTGGACATAGGCTATTATATATTTCTATAATATATAATATAGTATATAATACACACACACACACACACACTCACACACACACGTGAGATACTCAAACACCTGAACTCCTCCTAAGTCATGGAATCAAAAGGCTCTTCTTTGAGGCTCGGGGGACACTCACTACATTTTCTATATAGACAACTTTGTACATACAAGTCGTAAAGTGCGTTAAAAAGCGCGTAAAATTTTCTATGTAGAAAACTATGTACATATAGCACACACATGTACTAAAACACTTGGAGTTAAGCCAAATTTCACCTTCATCTTCACATCCCCAATACCTACAATACAAAACCAGGAATTAAAAACAAAAACAAAAACAAAAACAAAAACAAAAACAAAAACAAAACAAACAAACAAACATTAAAAAAAAAAAAAAAAAAAAAAAAAAAAAAAAAAAAAAAAAAAAACAAAAAAAAAAAAAAAAAAAGCACCAAACCATAAGGAACCAAATTAAAAAAAAAAAATTCTAAAACCCAAGAGAGAGAGAAATGAATCAAGAAAGAAAACTGAACCCAAAAAACAGTCAACAGAAGCCTGGCACACGTAGAAAACATCAATTGACTTAGAGAACATAAAGAGGGTCATGTCCGAACCTCCTTTTTCTTAAAAACAAAACCAAACCCCTTTTGTTTGTCTGTTTGTTAGCTCTTATTGTTTGAGAAAAGTCACAGTAGCACTCTCACCTTGAACCAGAGTTTGGAACTTTTTGTGTTTCTTTGTACAAAAGAAAAAACGGTTTAGGTTATGGAAAATAGTTGGGAAATTTGAGGTTGGAGAGAGGAGATAGAGAGAGAAACTGGAAGATTGCATAGTTGTGAACAGTGGCTTCTCATCAAGGTGAAAAAGTGCATCATCTGATAAAATAGCATTTGATTATTATTCTTTTTTGTTCGGTTCCATACTTTTTTTTTCCTCAGTCAACTGTACATGTCACACATGAAAAGGTATTTACAGCACACACACATGCTAACATTAAACGTCTGACACTGAAACAGCCATTCTTTAAAGGTTCCATCAGAGTTTGTTCCATGCAAATTTGTATTTTCTTTAAATACATTTTTTGCTACATCCTAAGACCACAGACTTGTCTAAGCCCATCTCATGTAATTTCGATCATCAGCAACACAAAAAGGGGAAAAGCACCAGAATGGCTCGGTTGGATCACCAAACCTCTGCTTTGACTTCTTTCTCTTTTTAATTTTCATTCCTTCATTCACTGCTGGTTGTTTGCTTTTAAAAATTCTTATTCTATTGTTTTTTGTTACTTGTTTACATTAATTTTCCAGAGATGGGAAAAAAATTGACTTTTTCTTGCTTTTAATAAGTGTTCTTGAGGTAAGAGTTATGCTCAGCACCTGGGGCAGGCAGCAAAGCTTTCAAAAGCATTTGAGAAATGATGTGTGAGGGCAAACACTGCCACCAATATCGTAAATTAACAATGAAACAAAACAAAACAAATAAAGTTGAGATGAATATTCCAGGTTCCTGTCCCAGCTAGACCTCCCTCCCTCTTTCCAACCCTCTGTCCTTTTCCCAAAAATCTTAAACTGAATGAAAAGGAAATAAAAGCAACTTGGCACATTCCCTCTTGCACAGGCCAAACGAAAAAAGACAGGTGTTGTACATTAAAAAAGATACTTCAAAAGCTTTTCACGCTTGCTGCCTGTCTCAAGTGCATTTTAATATATGTCTGATCATTTACATTTATATAGGAAAGTAATATTTGTTACACTTTATACAGGATCACTTCATTTTTGTCCTTTTTTAACCTTTTCACTTTTTTTTTTTTCTCTTGGATAATGAGTTGGTTATAACAATCTACAGTAAGGCTGCACAGGAAGAATACTGTGTGTTTTATTATTTTTTTTTTATCTCTAAGAACCAAAGTATATAAAATGAGGTTTGATTCTAGCACCTTTTACAGTATTATTGGTGTTGTTCCCTTTAGGAAAAAAATACCTTCACATCTGTTCTATCACCTCTCTCTAGTTTCAGCAGTGCTTCAAAGGTAACAATAAGGGGATGATTAACCCAACCCAGCAGTCCTTTGAAAAAAAAAAAACCCCTCTCTCCCCTGAAGTCAGGCAGAGCTGCTCGTGTGAGCAAAGCCTTCACCAGCTTCCCTCCTGCCTGCCAGCGAGGGCTGGGGCAGCAGCTCGCTCGGAGCAGCACAGAAAACCGAGCATCCAAAGAGGAAAAAAAAAAAAAATGCACCAAATTGCTGGGGCAGCTGAGATGGAGAGGCTCGACAGCAGATGGTGTTGCTCGGGGTGGGGGAATAACACCGCTTGCCACAAGGTGCAAAGGAGAGGCAAGGATGCTGCCCTGGGGTGCTCCCCTGGGATGCTGCCCCACCCACCCCATCGTCCTCCTTCCGTGGCGAGGGGAGACCTCCCCATGCCACCTCAGGGGGAAGATGTGGCCTGGTGGCGTCCGCTGGGGAGATTTCGAGAAATTTTGAGAAATTTCTATGATGTGAAACAGCATCTTACGCTGAGAGCGTTTCTTGGAGTTGGGAGGGGAGAAGGAAGTTGGAAAAAAAAAAAAAACCCATGGGAAAGAGAAGCTCCTTGCCAAGGTTGTAATGCTTTATAGGACGTTGAGCTGTTGGTTTCACTCGAGCGGTGTTAATCCTGCAGAGGAATGGTCCATTCCCCAGACAGCGGCATCAGAACCTCAATTATATATATATAATTTTAACTATAGCAATATATCTATCTATCTATATTTATATAAGTATACATTAAAGTCTGTTACTGCACTGGCACCTAATACAGAGGAAAAGTACTGACGTTGCTGCTGGATGCAAGTGGTTGCCTTGACTGAAGTCCTGTGAAGGGTGAGCACCACAAGAAAAGGCACCACGAGGCTTTGAGAGTTGAAATGTTGCTGCCCTAACATAGCCATCATCAACAAAAATAGAGATCTTGGTGGAATTAATGAAGGCAGGTGGGGGCAGGCCGAATTCTGGCCTTGCTGATGACAGAAAAAATGGGGTTTTCTCAGAAAAAAATACTGGGGTTTACGCAGGGTGGCTGAGGGTGAAATTGAGACCAGAGTTTGGTCTTTCGAGGGGCACGTTGATTTTGCGAGCTCTCATGTAGCGCTTTGGACACTTTTTTAACAGCTTCCCTAAATTAAAAGGGCCTCTTGGTGCCTTGTGCAACACACCTGCACCAATGGAAGAAAAGCAGGACTGAACTGTGAGCGCTCAAGGAATAATCTAACACAAGGAGGGCACAGCCTGCCGTGGGCTGCCTCCCGGGATGTGCTGGATGCCTGCAGCTCCCACTACACCAGGGGAAGTCGAAGGCACTCAGCGAGTCTGATCTCATCCCTCTGCAGAGCCCTGCCCTGAATATCTCAATCTGTCACTCCCTGGGAGCCCAGAGAATAATTTGTCCTGGGCACAGGCAACAATTTTGATGGGTTGGAAGAAGTCCTGCCAGGCTGAGGCGGAGATGAAACCCGCACCTGCCTGGTTTTCCGAGGTCTTAGCCCATGCTTCTCATTCCCTCCTTACTCAATCAACGTTTCCACTGCGCTAAACTTTTGTGTGGGTCCTTGCTGTTTCTTCTGCTCATAAACTCACGCTCAAGCAAGTTGCCCTCCAAGATGTAGAAAGTAGAGGAAGAGCTGGGAATAAGCCAGAGCCCATCCTAGGGCCCTCCTGCCAAACGAGAAGTTGCTGCAGACCCTGCCCATCACCAACGGGCTCCCCCTGCGTAAGGTCATCGCTTGGTGATTGAAAAAGAAAAAGAAGAGATTCGCAGGCACTCTATGCCAAGTTAAGAGCACAGGTTTTGCATCGTGTTGGCACCTGTCAGATCTGAGAATCCCGAGCTCTCCTGACAGCTGCTGACCAGCAGCCCGTCCCCGCTGCTGGCAGCGTCGCGCCGGGTCAGCGACAACGCCGACGGGTTTGGCAGAGATTCACTTGCTGGACGTAGAGGAGGGGCAGGACTGCCCTTGGCCTCTCCTGGCCAGATCAGAGCAGGGGTTGGTGACAGCCCTGTGTCACCCAAGCACCTTGTGTGTGGCTTGCTGGCAGAAGCCAGGAATGGGGTTGGGACGCCACTGTGGGGGACAAGTGGAGTTGCCTGTGGCAGGACTTGGCGCGGTTTTCCTTATTGGTTCAGATCGACTTCTGGGCGTCCAATTTGGATCCCAGTCTTTCTAGAATCCCTGGAGGGCTGGCTCACGTGCAGGAATGACCTAGGAAGGAGCCAGCCTCTTCCAGATGAACTGGAAATCCTTAATCCTAACGTGGATGGATGGGCATTTTCACCTGCAAGCCACGCTGAGTCAGAATGGCACTGGAAGGACAACTTCAGATGAAGGACCTGGGTTCAGAATGGGCTGAGTTTGGTTTATAAGGCAAATTCAAGGCATGGGCATGACTAAGTTTCAAGCTTAGTTAACAAAAAAGTACTTTTTCTTAGGAAAGCTTAGGTCATTATTCCTGCCTGATGCACCTGATCGAGAGGGTTTGGGGTGTGCAGAGCTCTTCTTTGGAATTTTTTCAGCCAGACAGGATTTAGGGTGGGAGGGTAAGACACAGGGATGCCTGGGGCATGAACTCTGGGGAATGCACCTGAGGACCCACATGCTCTTTCCATCTCTGCTGTCAACAACTCCATGGCCCAACCAGTCCTTGGTTTCTCAGTTGACTCCCCCAAATGCTTTCCATAGGGAGTACGGGACATTCCAGGGGAAGGAGAAAAACGCTTCCCAAAATCTTACTGTGACACTTCAGATCAACCTGCCTGCTTGTGTCTGTGGGGGAAGGTGACACGATGGATTTGTCCTGCCTCTGCCCACCACCACCGTGGTCCCACAGCACTTTTGATTTTAAGGTCTGGAAGCACATCACCAACACTGTCTAAATAATCCTCCCTTCGCCCTTGTGAGGGAACCTTTACCCCTCCCAGTTTACAGATGAAATATGGAGCAAAAAAACCCCAAACCCCCCAGGTTAAGCTTTAACACCTTATTTTTACCACTTTGTAGTGACTGTGGAATTTGTTCTCCTCAAATAAGGTTTATCTGAGGAATCAAGTGCAAGACTATTTTCCACGTTTAGAGTGTTAACCAGTTCCAGTAGTGATTAGTTGAATTTCAATGTTTATGAGAAAAGTGGCACTTCTGCAATAGAAGTATTTAAATTGTGCTATTCTCTGTGGCTGTGCCAATTTTCCAGTACTATCAAAATTCACTAATCAAAATCTTTCCTAGGATGACAGCTCATTTGAGAGGTTTCCATGGACTTTTAAGATTCCTTTCAATTGGAAGAGCTTTGCAAGAAGTAGCCTTGACAAAGATTTTTAAATGCACCTTGCAACACCTGGGGTAAGCGTGGCAGAGATCCTGGGATGGAAGTGGCAACAGTGACCATTCCCATATCACATGCCCTGGAAAACAGTGCCAATGGCACTAAGGGAGCATCTTACACCTGCCAGCAGACACAACCCTAAAATCCCCTTGGCTTCAGCAACCAACAACCCATGGCAGAGATGGAGAGAGAACGTGGATCCTCAGGCACCAAGATTTTCAAAACAAATCCAAAAATATTCTCACCACAGGAATGACGTTTCCTTACAATCACAAAGTAATTAAAAGCCTCCAAAATACAGAGCCTTCCTGTGATGGTCCTGATTTTAGGGGAACAGCTCCACCACGGAGCATGGTGTCAGATTCCAAAGCACATCCCTGTTCCCTGGAACAAGGAACACACAGAAAACCAGGCAAGAACCTCACCCCATTGGTTATCACAGACTGGTTTCATACTGGGTGGCCACATCAGCTTTAGTGGAATGGTCTGAACTTGGCCCAGTGAAAGCAATCACCAGACCAAGATGTGAAATAGTCCTTCCCTGAGTAAATAAAACACTTTTAAAACTAATTCCCATTCCTCATTGGAACAAAAGGCTGGAATGGTAAAAGTTTGCAAAGCAGAAACAGTAACCAAAACCATTGTTTTTTTTCTGATAGGGAAATATTTTCCACAAAAAAAAAAGCCCCTCAAATTTTAGATCCACATCTGAAGGGAGAGGGCACATCTTGCACCTAATGGAAAACTTTGATCTTCAAGGTAAAATTTCTTCCCTCTCACTCTCCCTATACAGACAAGATGGGAGACAAAGGGATTTGTCTGTGATACCTATTTAGACCCTCCTTCAGAAAACACATATTACAGTTCTCCTCCAAATGACTGTAATTACATCCAATTTTAGACTTGTTTAATTGCTAGATTCGTTCTGGGAAGCCTAAGGATAAGTGCAAACCAGTCCACTTTCCCTAGTACTTATCCATCATGAATTTGTTGGCTGATACCCAGCATAATTGGGAACATAACAGGATTCGACAATTACCGAACAGAACAGATTATATGGGAATGGTGAGAAATTGAAGCAATCTGAGGGGGTTGCTTGGAGAGCACTTGGTCTCCAGTCTCTGCCACAGTGTCAGCTCATAGAATCACAGAACATCCTGCGTTGGAAGGGGGACCCACAAGGATCATGGAAGCCCAACTCCTGGCTCCACATGGGACAACCCCAAGAATCACCCACTGAAATTCCCGTGGGCGCGTGTCCCTGCGTGCACTCACGTGCCCTCGGAAACTGAAAGCAACCCCTCAAGGGAACAGATTGCAGGTGCAATCAGCTGGCACTTGTCCTGGATCTTCCCTAGTTAGGAAGGAGCAGCCTTTGCTTTCAGAGGGGAAGAAGGGGAGGAGAGGCGGGGGCGGCGTGCAGGTGGCGTTCAGCTGGGGCTGAGGGGAGGAGGTTCTGGCACTGGCAGAGAGATTTATTGGTAAATACAGCTAGAAAGGAAAACATGAGCTGCTTGTCCTTGTGACTGATGAACGGGAATGACATCTGGAGGCAAAACAATAATCATTCCCTTCAAGTGGCATTTGGTATTTGAATTTTAAGGGCTTGAAAATCAGATTTGGAGGGTTTGCTCCCTGCAAAGGAGGGCCCCGTTTGCTGCGTGTGTTGACAGGGCTGCTCTCATTGCAGTGCTGATACTGGTGAAAGGAGAAACCATCTCAGCTAAAGCCAGGGACTGCAAAGCCCCCATTGAGATCAGGGGTAGGCTGCACTCAGATGGCTCCTCTTGGAAAGGTAATCCTGTTTTTAACCAAGTTTTGCCTGGGTTTTGACAAACTCTACGAGCTCAATCATGAAATCTGTTGTCCCAGGTGAAGAAAAAGACCAATAGGGCCCTGTTTGAGTTCCCCAACACCAGTAAAAATGACTATTTTTAGCATAGATAGTGTAAGGTGGCACCTGGCTGTCAGTGGAGCTCTACTGATTTATCCTGATGCTGAGTTTGGCCCTCGTGTTTCGGTCTGATTTTGGCTTCCAAATTTCATAAGAAGTGGAAGATCAGGTGAGAGAGACTTTCCTCAGGATCTTAAGCTTCTGATGGTCTTTTAATTAAAAAAAAAAAAAAAAAGAAAAGAAAGCCTCTACAAGGAATGTTTGTTTCAACCCTGCTTGCAAATCCCAAATTGCTAGCACCTTTCACCAGGAATGACCTTCCTCATCTCAGAAAAGCCCTTTGGAATTCACAATGTGATCATATATATTAAAACATATATACTGCTGCAGTAACATGGCATGTATGCTCACCTATATTTCCACGGGACTGGGGATATAGACTCAGACATACATGTTGATTAGTCCCTTTAATCCTGAAAATTCATAGGCACCCACTTCACTTCAGGCTTAATAAATAGTAGGAGGAACTCTCTTTCCTGCTTTTTTTACTCTCACTGCTAAAGTGGGTCATACCAAAACAACCACATGCAAGCGCAGCCAGGTGGTTTCCCTCTTAAACAGCACAATTTCAGGAGAATTAAAGGGTGATTTATCAATAAAGTAAATTTCTTGTCTTTTCTTTTTAAATATATATATATATATATAATGCCCTCAATACCTTATAGGCTATATCCTATTTAATTCCAAGAGCTTTGAAAGCAGTCTGCACCTACATCTTTTTGCTCTGCCAGATACACATGAGACTTTAGTTGCTTTCAAAACCACACTTGCCCTCTCTCAGCCCTCTCAGTCCATCCCTGTTCAAGACACAGATGTGTGGTGCTTTTTAGGACAAAGAGGGAATATCCATTTGTTGGCCAGCATTTGGTTGGGTCAAACAAAGCAGTCAGCATAGCACCGAAGGAGTTACGTTGCTGTTTTTTTCCCAACTTCAATTTTTTTTTTTTTAATTATTATTATTTTTTTGGAACAGAAGCAGTAAAAAGAACCCAGAAGCACCAAGCTGAGTGCTTAAAACAGGGCAAAGAAACAGCTGGGGAGAAGGACGGGGAAGGAGCAGACCCAAAGCCGATGCGGATGAGCTGTGGCCCATCTGCAGGAGTGGGGCCTCTAAATTTGCTCTGCCCCCAGAAGGAAGATGTGCAGCTGCCTGGAAATTCAGGTGGAAGAGCCTGGCCTCTGTAGCCAGAAGATTTTGAACTCCCTCCCCATGGTGGATACAGAGAAAGGGCAGGGAAGGTACGTGGCAGACCAAGCCAGAGCTTCATTCTTGCTTCGTGCAAGGCAAGTCTAGAGAAGACAATGGCCACCTGCAACAACTCCCAGTGATCCCAAACAGACCAGACTCCACAGTCCTTACTCAGGAGAGAAAAGGAGACCCAACAACAAAACCCAGGAGTTTTGCCTGAGTAAGGAGTGCGTGAGCAGACTTCACAAAGCTTCTCTAAAAGGGAGCAGGGAGACCTGCCTGGCATTGCATTCCCACAAGAGACATCATATAATGCTCAGGACACTTAGACAATAAAAACACCAAAAAACTCCCTAAACCCCAGGCTCTCTACCACATGTTTTTCCCTTCTGAATCATCTGACCAGTGGTGACATTTGGAGCAATGAACTGGATCCCTTCCCTTGTTCTGAAGAAAGTTATCCCGGCTTTCACCTGAGTGGCCTGGGGCTCAACCAGGGATGAATCCGCCTCGAAGGACACGGAACCAACAGCCAAAACTCCCACAGGTGGCAAGGGAAGTTTTGCCTGAGGGAGGATGGTGAAGGCAGCCTGGTCTGGTCTCTCTAGATGTGCACAGGTTTTTTTCTCCAGGGGCTTCGGGAAGAGTTGCGCGGGAGCAGCGTTGGGTCTATTTTATCCTTTCACATCCCACCTTCGCCCTTCGTGTAAGGAAACAGTTCAAAAACCAAAAA
>VZTR01029903.1:44203-93554 GCA_013400775.1 Chaetops frenatus
CTGTACAACCAAGTAAACCGCAATTATTGTGCTGTCTTAGGCAGACAAGGAACTTAAAAGGCAAAAACAGAAAGAGAAGAAAAAAAAGATACTTTTTCACATGTTTATCAGTTGAGACACTAGTTTTCCCATGCCTACAAGAGTCCTCAGTAATAACAGCCTCCCAAATAAGGTCCAGGCTATTCCAAAACAGCGTGAGCAAATTTTTCACTGTATTCAGATGGAAGCTGATGACTGAAAGATTAGTGCACATTTAACCGTGGCTGATGAGAGCAACTTTTAAAGAAATTCAAGTATTCATCAGTAATCTGTTCGGTTCAGAAATACTTTTGTCATCTTTAGTTTCAAGTTTTCAGAAACAGCAAGGAAAAGGGAAAGGTCACCTGTTGTGTAAGAAAACAATATTGCAAATAGTGCTGTTACATTTGACCAGGAAAGCAAGGCTGTTCAGTTGGCACACAACAATTTTCTCCGTTCCTTGCTTTTGGGGAGAGAAAAGACTTCAAACCACTTTCTCAACGCATGCACCAGCAGGTTTTCCCTCCGCATGTTGTAACCCACCCCTTCACTGCTCATCCCCCAGAACAGCACAAACCCAGCAAGAATGAAATTTTCACGGTGCACTTCCAGCACCTCTCACACGCATTAACTTAAGCCTCACAACACCCCTGTGAGGTAGGTAAATATTATTATACCCATGTACAGATGGGTAAACTGTAGGCACAGAAAGGTTAAATCACTTGCCCAAGGTTACACAGCAACTTCGTGGCAGAGCTGGGGCCGAAACCCAGGAGTACTGTCACCCAAAAATCTGCAATGACTTTTAGACCGTGGCCACTTCCTACGCTCGCTGTAAGAGACCATCTGACAAACACAGCATTGCACAAATCCAATTAACTCCGCGGATTACAAAGTGCCTGGCTTTCCATCAGTTGCCTTGCTGCATGTGTCCCAAAGGAGTGGGGAGGGCACAGGAAGGTTTATGCTCTCAAATAATTTTTTTTTCTGTTTGCAGGGCTTGGTTTCGGTTTGGTTTGGTTTTTAGGGTTTTAATATACAGCGGGAATTTATATCCACGTTATTTTATCAACAACGTCACTTTCCAGTTGGGCTCTGTGTGCATGTCTGAATATACACTGAGGTCCAGATGGTTTATGCAGATTTATTTTAATTGTCACCAAGTGCCTCCCTCCTCATCAGCGAAGAGCCAATGGAACATATGCAGCGATCTGTTGTCTCATTTTCCCATTTTTCCCATTATCCCACTGTCTGAGCTTCAAGTAAGGAACAAGGGCGGAACACAGGCAATATCCAGCACAGCAGGAAGGCTCCTCCCTTTCTTCACATCACACCTCAACAGGAAAGAGTCACCACACCATTATTCCCAAGTTCAAACACAACAGAACAATGAAGCGATTCTGAACGTGCTCATGGAGAATTAAGTGGATTGCAACAATCTCTAGCGGTACCCAAAGGTCTGGAAATGCGTTCTGCACACAGTGAAAGGTTTGCCCACGTCTATTTGGGATAGCCTCAAATCTCCTCGTTCAAACCAGGCTGAGATTCTCTGCACCAGAATACACCTGAGCTCCAAGGAAAAATAAAACCAGCAATCATAACCCTGGGAAAGCACCATCCCAAAAGCCCCCAGGGCTCGAAAGAACTGCCAAAAGAACAGCATGCAGGCTCCAGCAAGCAAAGGGTCTACAACGGAGTTCACATCATCCCTACCGTCCTACATCAGCCACCTCAGCTTCTGTGGGGATTGGCATAGACCTTATTTTGTCATGGTTGTTTGGGTTTTTGTTTTCTGGTGGGTTTTCTTTTGCAGGACCACATTCGATCTGAACAGAACCCAGAGAAAAGCAAACCCAGTAAAAGAAGGAAAAATCCTAGGAAAGCCTGTCTCCACAATTTTCCGCTGACTCCGGCAGCTTCCAAATTGTCTCCTGCCCAAGCTGCCCAGCAAGCAGGCACTAAAAGGTTTTGCAAATGCACAGTAGTAAGTTTTCCTTTTCAAAGCACCTCTGAGCTTCAATGAAATCATGCTGGACTAACCTCAGACCACATTTTCTTCAGGAGGTTTAGTCATGCCGCAGGTTTGCGGGTGACAGTGTGACATGCAGGGGCCAGGGGTGGGATAAATTGTGAAGTGAATCTTGTGTGTACAAAAATACATCTGAAGAGCATGGGGTGATTGCACTCTGAAAGTCAATAGCGATGCTCCTCATGTGAGCCAGGTTTTAGCAGACCATTCACTAAAGCTTGGAATTAATTTTGCCCTATTTCATCCAGCCAGCTTTAAATAAAAATACATGCAAATGACTGGCGACATTTGGCAGGTGCACAAAAGGACAGGGCGAAGCAGAGAATTAGCTCCAATCCCAAACACTGAAAATATATATATTTACACTTGAAAAGGGTGGCTCCCTTGCACTTTCCACTGGCAATAATTCACCATTGCCTCCTCTTCCGCAGTTCAGGTTGGATCTGCTGCAAATGAAAAATGCCTCGTGTGGGTGGCAAAGCATGACAAGGGCATGGGCAGGGACCTTGTAATCCCTGTGTTTCCATTGCTGATTTGGTCTGGTCTGAATGATTCCTGTCTCTAAATTAGCTGCCTATGGATATGTAACACCATCACAGTAAACATGCCATTCATCTGACATGGGTGGAGGGATGGATGAGTTGACATCCGAGCCATAAAAGTGATGCTGTTTGCGAAACAACCTCAGCAAAAGGAACAAAGTGAACTGAAAAATAACTTGTCCATTGAATCAGGCAGAAAACAGAAAAATGCCAGATCAGAGCTGACGTACTCCACCACGCCCCGAATCTTGGTCTGTGGCACGGAGTTACATCTTTATCAGGAAATTAAGCACTTCCAGGATACCTTCTGGCCGTGAAGCCAACTAAGTAGTGCTGGCTCCATCCTGGCTCCTACGATCTTCCACCCCTGATATGGAGCAGCTGCAACCAAACTGCTGACTGGAGATGGTCTCTGGCCAGTGTCAAAGCCTGGGCAAGCTGTGCCTGAGCCCAGGGCTCCTTGGAGTGGATCAAAACCATGCCAGGGAAGGTTTGAACAATAACAGTCGGGATGGTGGAGCCCTCGTGTCTCAGCATTGCCCTGGCATGGCACAGTTGGCTGGTTTAGATGATCCCAGGGTGAATCTAGTAGCACCAATGTATCAGAGAAGTTGCACACTGATCTTGTGATGTGAACAAACTCAGGCTCAACCTTCTCCATGGCAGTTTGAAAAGCTCCTCATGCAGTATCTTCTGGCCAGAAGGTGGGATATGGTATAAAAAAAGTACCATGGAGAAGCTGAGAAGTTAAAATCAAAGTGAAACCAAAACGAGTCACTGACCATCCTGCAAAAGTGCACACAAAAAAAAAAAAAAAAAAAAAAAAAATCAAAGGGCCAAAATATAAAACAGGCGAAGAGGACCAGACTCAGCACTGGGATTAGTACCAATAGAGAGCTGGGGTAGTTTTCCACCCCGAGCTTTTGGCTTGGCAAAAGGCGCTGTTTGGCAACAAGATCACAGGTAATTCCAAAAGGAAATGGTCACCACCCCAAACTGTCCACCAGGAACACGTTGGGAGTAGTGGCAGAGCACATGCTTTACGTTAAGGCTGTAATGAAGTCCTGAAAAAAAGAAACAGTTCTTCAGGGATGACACAGGCTCTCCCTGGAAATCGTTTGCTAAACGAGGATGCCGGCGGATACCGTTCAAAGAAAGGAGAAGCAGAGGCAGAAAGGTTATGCAAGTAATGAAACAGTCTCAACTCGCAGTGGAGGCACCTGCCTTTGCTGTTATCCACGCTACGAGCCAGGAAGGAGGAGGACTTTGGAACAGGGATGTGTCAAGCCCTTGGTTAAGCTGGTTTGGTTGTGAGAAGTTAGCACTGTATTGAGAAGTAAGGACACTTCCAGAGTGTTTTGCCCCTCCGCTCCTGGCACGGGGCGGAGGCGACGGCTGTTGGTGTGGTGGTGTGGAGTGAGATCCCGTTCCTGAGGGAAGGCAGGCTGGAGTTGCTCACGAGAGGCAACACTGGAGGGTTTCCTCCTCCTGGCACCTGGTGACTGTGCCTTGGCTCGTTGTCACTGTCCTGGTGGGAAGGGTCTGGCTGTTCAATGGGGTCAGTGATCAGCACCACATCTCCAGACCTCAAGGTTGGTGAGTTTGGGGAGCAGGACCTTGTTACAGTGCTTTTGAAAACAAAGATGCCACCTCCTGGAAAAAATGGTCACCAAAGAACAGCAGGGCTGTTTGCCTTCCATTCCTTTCTCATACTATTGCCATGGAAATGCAGATGTGGGGAGGAGAGCTCGTCATGCAAGGACCAAGGCAAGCCTTTACATGGGGAACTGGATCAAGATAAGTCTACACTTACATTAAAGGCAAGTAAAAAGAAAGTTCTGGAAGGAGAAATGCAGGCCTGTCACTGGAGGATGGGCACCTCCGTGTTTTTAGGACTCAGTAGGTGGGGACAGTGAGTTCACTTCACAAATTACCTCTTTTTTATGGAGACAGCACACTGGTCAGGGGGGAAACGGGGAGAAATGTTAGTAGGACACTTGAGAAGGGACTGGTTGCGGGGCATAGACAATGGAGAAGGGAAATGAAGGCTTTTCACAAATATATATCAGTTCATGTATATATATATATATATACATATATGTATTTATGTGCACAGCAAACAAGGGACTGGGGAGTTAGACAGGGGATGACAAGACCAAATCCCTCCCTTTGCATGAAAATGTGACCATCGCATTGGTTGTAATCAGAGCCCAGAAACATCTGCCTGAAATGGAGTTTGACTGGGAATTACAGTACCAGTGACAATTTGGCTTTGTATAAACTTTGCCGTGTGTCTATAGTTTGGCGTGAAGGAGTCCTGCCCTCCTTGAAAGGGACAGACACCAGGTAAAAGTTTCCTTTACAAAACAAAACGAAAAACTGAAGAAACCCCAACGTTTTCTCAGAATACTGCAAAGGATCACTGATTGAAAAAAATGTTTCTCTTCAGGTATATTCAGGCGAAGAAAGCATTCAGCTTCTTTAAACTGTTATATAAAATTGGTACTAGTTTCTTTAAATACTATCATAATTAAAAAAACCAACTGATTCCTGAAACTAAAAAAAAAATCATAATCATAATTAAAAAATATCCCCCCATGCTGATCTTCTCTTCAGAATAGGTCAGCATGGGAGTTTTGCACCCTAGACAGTTACAGTATTTCTGGAATAAAAAATTGCAATTACACACAGAAAATACTACAGCATTCACTTAAAAATATCTCGTTTCGTTGTTGTTGTTTTTCCCCTCCCAAGTAGAGGGATGGTGGGATTGAAAAGATGCCCTGAAACGGGAATATTCCTTTAAAGGAGCAATACTCTCGAAACGGAAAAAGGGTGTCGGATAGATGCAAACCCGGCGATTTAACTTCAAAAAGAAGAAAAAAGAAAAAAACCACCAAAAAAACCCAAGAGATTCCAGCACAGAAACAGAATCCAGGAGAGATGAGAATGTTCAGACACCGAGCGGGTTATTTGGAAATGTCAAGACAACCCCACAGCCCTCGGCGGGACCGTTGGGGCTTTGCCGGCATCGGAGGCGGCAGCATCTCCGGGTGGTGGAAGGCTAAGCTAAACCACGGCGCTCTCGCTACGCTCTTGGGTCTCCTCTGGTTGTTGTTTCTCGCCATGTACTTACAGTAGAGGGTGACACGAGACAGTTTTTTATCAGCAGTTCCCCACACGTAACCGAGTCGAAGAATTTTCTCAGCTAAATCACAACAACAACATCAACAGAAATACAAAGCACCAAATCATCTCGAGACGTGAGTCAGTTTTACAGGTTATTACCGCTTGAAGAAGTTTTGTTGGTTGTTTTGTTGTTGTTTGTTTTTGTGTTTTTGTGTTTTGTTTGTTTTGTTTTTTTTTTAATTCCGACTTTTCATGTTTTGTTTTCCTTAAAAACAAAACAGAAAGAAAACAAAAAATCAAAACCCAAAAATCCCCAAAATGGAACGAAGGATGCTTTACAATCACTTTAAGGCTCGCACTGAATGAGACATGACAGGTCTTACACAAGATTAAAAATAATACATGTATGCCTTTCACAGCCTTAAAATGATACAGTAGGTCAAATTATTTTGCCAGTCACTGATCAAGTATTGTGCCTTTAAATTGACTCGCTTTTTGCTACCATGCTGAGTTTTATTATTACTGAAATAATTATTAGATATGTGGAAATGTACTTTCAGATCATGTTTTTGGTTTATAATTTCGATAATTTCTCATTCTCCAGAAATCAAAGTGGCAGGCCTTATTCTGGGCTCAGACTCTTGGTATTTGCTCCACTGGAGACAGTGGGGCTTTAGCACGGGCAGTTGTTGGGAACAAGATCAGATCCTGGATTTTCACACTGATCTGGTACAACCCCACCTTTGTACAGGGTCCATTTCCACGAGGAAAACGGTTCCAGGATGGGATCACCTTTATAACACGACTCGGTCAAGGCTTGGCCCAATGGTGTTATAAATTCCTTGCCAAATTACCTTACAGACCTGATTTAGACTTTCAACTGTTGGAAAAATCAAACTCCATTTGGGTTGTCTTGGCTTTGCTTTCTTATCTTTGCCTTCTTTTCTATAGACATTTGGAAGGTCTTTTCTGCTAAATCGAATAACAGCAACAGGATTTGTTTTTTATTCATACGTTTCTCTCTTTTTGTTGCTTTTGTAAATTTTTTTTTTTTTTTTTTTTTTTTTTTAGTTTTTCTTTTTTTTGTAGNTTTGCATTTCAGTTGAATGGTTGGTTTTTCTTTTGTTTTTTTTTGGGGGGTTTTTTTGTTGTGTTTTTTTTTTTTTCCTGGCATATAATCATCAAAGAGTTTTGCATGAGAAAGGTGACAGTACTTAATGAAACTCAGCACCTAAGGGCATAAGGCAGTTGTAGGTTTGTTTGTTTGTTTTTTTTTTTTATTTTTCAATCAGCACCAATCCCATAAATAATGTTCTACACTTGGTGTACAGTATAAAACTGATGTGGAGATGCCTCCTTCTCCACCTGTGAATCCTAGGTGTGGAAGTTGAAATACTGTTTCTAGTGTGTAAAAAACAAAAGAAAAGTTTTTCTTTTTGTTTTTACTTACAAAACATAGAGAATATCTTTTTTTTTTTTTATACATACAGCAACCAGAAAGAAAGCTTATCTGAAGGTTTGTGTTTGTTTCATGATCTGTGTTTACCGTAAACAAAAATAAGGTCCCCTCTTTTACTTTTGCTTTAAGGAGCTTTAAAGTGAAGATTCATATTGTAGCAACTCATATAAGAGAGGTCCATCTCTATACCTAATACCTACAGCTGTGGGGGTGACATACTGGAGGATGTTGATAGTTCTTCTCAACCTCCTGTCTACAAAATGAGCATCCCAGGCAGGATATCTTTTTCTTGGGATGTCAATCTTAATGAGAGGCCCCTCGGGGGGGTAGGGTCGCCCAGATGGAGTAGATGGTACCATTGCTCTCACCTGGAAAACGGGCAAGCAAGTGTCAGCCGTGAGTTCCTCCTGTTGCTCCGTGACCGCTCTGGTGGGCGTAGCCTGGGCCCCCCGGTACCCAGGGGTTTGGGGCGCCATGGGCTCAACATCGGGGGGCAAAGGAATGCCCCAGAGCAGCTCGGCGCAACAGGAGCTGGCAAAGATCTTAGCTCTTGGCCCCATGGGATGCAGCACACCATAATATAACAGCATCAGAGCTATCCCAGCAGCAAAGCTAAGAAAGACACAACACAGTGCTGGCACGGCATAGGAGTCAGTGGTGTCAGGATCTCTGTAAAAATACCAAAGGAGCGTCAAGGCAGCGTTCTCCGTCAGGACCACCGTGTAATACGCAAACATTCGGTATCGAGTCCGCCCTTCCTTGACATTAAACCAGCAGAAAATGTACACAATCCCTACCACCATGTTGAAGAGGATCTCCTCCCACTTAGACATGCAGAAATCTGTCCCACCATGGATGATCCAGAAAGCCATGGCACACCAATGGACCACTACAAAGATCCCAAAATAGAGCTGGAAGATGGAAGCAAAGAGAGCAAAAGAAATAACTCGGGATGAGATGGTGAAGAGGCGCCAGAAGAGATGGATGAGGGCCCCTCTGTAGCTCATACTCTTCTTGTCGTCCCTAGAGTCCCGAAGAAGCTTGTGATAGGAGGCTAGCACCCAAGCCAGGGACATCAGGGAGGCCACAGAGGACACACCTGCCGGAAGACACACAGATCCACTGAGTTAGACAGGAGCTTTGGTGGAAAACATCATCTGCTCACTAAATTATTGCATCTGGGGCAGGCTCAGGAGCCTGAAGGTTCAACTCACGTCAGGTTGTCCTTACAGTCTGGAGGAGAGAAATACAGAGATATCAGTGTGGGAATTGGAAATGGTGCTGTATTCAGGAGTTCTCTGACTCCTTGTCCTTGCCTTCCTGAGCCACTGGATCGGCCACCCCACCCCAGCTCTTCCTATAGGGAACAGCCTCTGTGTTCATCCTGACTGGATCCACATCTGAGAGTCTGAAATCCAGATCTCGTTTAAATGCTGCAGCCCAAGTGTGAAAGTTACTTTTCTGGAGAGAGGAATCTCTCTTGGAATGCACCACAGCAAGAGCAGGACACCTGTATTCCCTGCAGCCTCACAGATCCTTTTTAATTCTAAAATACTTTTATTTAAGCAACATTCCCACTGATCCTGCCTTACTCAGGAATCCCCATTTGCATTTGTCTTTGGGAGAAAGCAGGTTTTTTTCTCCCGTGCAGATAAACATATAAATCCAGGAAACATCAAGACTCATCAATATCCTCGGAAGAGTCCCAAAACAAAGGATCTGATCTCTCCAGCAAATCCCCTGCCCTGTTTCCAGGATGGACACAAGACCTATATTGGAGGTAGCTCATCTCCGGCCTTGTCTCCTGGCTGGAGCACCAATCCTAGTCCCAGTCATGTCAGGGAAGGCACAGCCTGCACCGGGGTCACCTTCAGCCCCCAACACGTCCCCCTGCCCCCTGACATAGGGCAGAATACCCCATAATATTCCAAAATGGCCTCGTGTCATTCTCCATCCCAACCAACACTTAAACAATTTGTTTCCTCCAGAAGATAAAACAGTGGCCCCACCACACTTCGGAGGCTTTTAAAAATATCATTCCATTGATTATCACAAGGGTAGATTGAACAACTCATGGAGCAAAGCATCACAATAAAAATTAATTGAGAGATTCCTGGGAAAAGAAAGAGCTGCTGCCACCTTATTCCTTTGCTCCCACTGCTGCTCACTGGACAACTGTTCTGCAGGTGAGGAAACAGATTATGGACAAAAATCCATGTTTGGGAAGCTCAGTAATTTGGTAGCTATGGTTGGATTGGGCCTTAGCCAAAGATTTATCTGGGACCATCACCTTTAAAGTCCAAAGGAAAACTGCTAATGGTTCCAAGCAAAACAGACAATAAGAAATGCCCCTCCACCTCTGATGTGTAACTGGGAGATAGGTCCAGATCTTATTTGGCTTTTGCTTCTTTAAGAAAATCCAAGGAACCTCTTGCTGCAGCTGCTCAGATTAAAAAAGCTAAAATGCCTGAAAAACCTACATTTCTTCTTCTCCTGTTTTGGACCTGGCTTCCATGGGAATGCAAATAAGATGCACTGGCTCCTCAGACCTCATTCTATAGAATTTGTTTTGAGGAGCCCACCCCACAGTGTGGCAGGGTTCGAATTCTCCCCTTCCAACCTATCCGTGTCTGGAGGAGAGATGATGGAAAAGGAAGGAAGACAGACTCCAGCTCTGCTCTCATTGGAATTCTCACAGCCTGCAAAGTCCACCAAAACTACACCTTTTCGTCAGCTCTCAAGTCTCCTTCTGAATCCCTTGTCTTTGGGTTCAAACATGCATTAGAATTTCAGACTGAATTTTAAAAAAACAGCAAACCACAAACCAGTGATAGCAGTGGCCTTATCCAAGGGGGAAGCTTTAGGCCACCAGCTTTAAGAAAATCACAATTTCACCCAAGTTCCAAGTCCTCACTAAGAAACACTTGCACAGAGGACTTGGGGATTCCAACCAGAGACTCACAGAATGGTTGGAGTTGGAAGGAAGCCCTGGAGATTATCCAATCGCTCTGCCAAGGTAGGATCACCTGGAGCAGGTGGCACAGGAACACATCCAGGTGGGTTTGGAATGTCACCAGAGAGGGAACTCCACACCTTCCCTGGCAGCTGTTCCAGTGCTCTCCCACCCTCAGTGTAAAGAAGCTCTTTCTCATGTTGAGGTGGAACTTCTTGTGATTTATTTGATGACCACTGCTCCTCATTCTGTCACTGGGCACCTCTGCAAAGAGTCTGGAGCCATCCTCTGACACCCCTTGGAGGTGTTTATATGGATGATTGAGATGCCCTCTCAGTCTTCTCCTGACTAAACAGGTCCAGCTCCCTCAGTCTCTCCCCATAATGGATGGAAACTTCTAAATATGAACAGCCTCATACTCAAACAGATGTAGATTATATTCATTTTTAACCCACAAGATGAGTTACTTTATTAACAGTTTTGCAAGGATGAGTCACATCACAAAGTTTTGTTGTAAGTATTGTTTGTTGCTCTATCTCTTAGCTATTCAGTTTAAAAACTTTCCATGATTAGCAGGGGGGAAAAAATATGTCATTTATTGCCTTATTCTAGTGCTGTTTTACTAGAAACTTGTACAGCATTAGCTGTACCTGTACAGGGAAACTCAGGCAGCACCAACCCACAGGAGACAGATGTGTCACCCTGGCTTAAAAATGTTTCTGTTGGGCTCATTTATTCTAGAGAAGAGAGAGGAATAAAACACACCCAAAACAATCCCCCAGTTTGCACATAAAGGCTTTACTTAATGTTTTCAGGGCAGAACCCTGCACTAATCACAGCCTTTGCTGTAAATTGCACAGAGCTGGCTCAGAGTGCGTGTGTTGAGTCACTCACACGGCACCCGGGCTGCTGACAGTCATCTGAACATCTCCCCCAGCCAGCAGAGAGAGGCAGACACCCCCAGAAAGTGATTCAGCCTGTCCTGAGATCCGTGTGTGGGACAGGGAGGGGTTGACTCATCTCCCAAGGTGTCTGACTCCATCCCTTGCCAGGGGACGTGCGAGCACCAGCAGTCAGGCAGGATGAGTTAAAGGACAGCTCATTGTCTCTTCACCTGCACCAAGATCTGAGGGAGGAAATGAAGGATCTCTGGATGTTTTGACATGTTTTTGCTGTTCTTTAAAAGTTCACAACTCTTGTGGTTGAATGTGAATTTTGGCACCCTGGTGTTGAGCAGGATCTGGACCTGGGTGTAAGGGGGAGATCTGTAGGTGGATGTCAGCAGGAACCATGGAGTGATGTAAAGACTTTTACACCACCCTTACTCCTTGCTGTGTTGCCACAGAAGTTTTTCCCTGTCTCTTTCATACAGGCCTAAATGACACAGCACTTTTGGCATCTTGACCACAACTTGCCCATTCTCGACTTTCCCTGTGACTTCTAGCCCATGACATCTTCATACAGCTTACAACTCTCACAAACTGTGATAAACTGTCCCTGTTTTTCCTCCCACCTTCTCCAGACATTATTTCTAAGCAACTGTAGAGATCTCTTAAATCATAACTAAAACAAAAAGTCGTGGAAAGTTGGATCACATGAGCAGTAATTTTTTTTGTTTTGATTCTGACTCCTGCACGTGGTGACTGACGCACCTTCGTGGAGCACGAGTAGATTCCAACTCCCTTCCAAGGTTTGTTTATCAAAGGGATGGGGTTGGGTAAACACTGAAGTCACTTCAAAAAAAAAAAAAAAAAAAAACCAAAAAAAAAATACTCCCACTCTTCCCACTCTGTTCTCAGCCTTGGGAGTGGAACATCCCCAGCATCTCTGTAGGCATTCTCTAGCCAAGAGGAAATCAGCTCCTATGGGGCTGATTCCTTGTGGCTCCAGCTCTGGGATCTGCAGATCCCACCTGCCCATAACGAGTCAGACTGGCAGGGACTGGGATTCTCTGCAAACCTCTCTGCCCTAGGAAGCCATGAGAGACTCAGAGGCCAAAGTCAGCATCGAGGAGTCAATCCCTGTGTCTTGAATGATACAGCACAAAAAAATTGTTCCCCTAGATTCCTTTAGGAATGAGCCCTGAAGTCCTTACAGTGAGAAATCTCCTAACCCACATGCAGAATGGTGAGGTAGAGCTCTATAATGTCCCGTTTGACAGATGAAGCACCAAGATTTGAAGGATTTACCCAAGATCTCATATAAAATCCGAGCTAATCAGGGAATAGATCTCCTTCACATCACAGGGTGCTTGACAAGGCATCCCAGGCAGGATTCAGCTCCTTCTGTAGAGACTCACCCCAGGGTGTCCGTGGTTAAATGATGCCTCTTCCCCCAAAGGAGGATCAAGGATTAGTGCAACCATCACAGGTGGGAATTTAGCAGTGTTTGAGATGCTTTAGGATATTCCAGACCTCCACCTGGAGCTGGCAGATGGGACAAACTTGCATACAGAGGACAGGAACATTTCTGAGCTGGGAGCTGGAGTAAGGGAAGGCACTCAGGGCATTGCAAACGACACCAGGTGAGACTCAAATAAATTCTGTGTTTTTCAGGGGAGCTCATGATCCTTCTTCAGTGATAAACACTCGTGGCACAGAGGCCGTGCAACAGGAAATGGTGCAGAGAGATGAGAAAGCAGTGGGAAATAAGGCAGGTGTATAGAATTTAAATTTCTGAGAATGTCAGACCAAGAAATAGATTCTCTGAGAAAGGGAAACAAGAGCTGTTGCTTTAGATCATGAAAACATGGGTGGACTTGAGTATAATGCAGGCAGTGATCTCATACCAGAGGAGAGGAGCCTGAACCACTCTGAGTTCAAGGGAAGCTGCTGAAACTCACAGGGACCCCCTCAATTTCGTCCTGGTTTGGTTTTCATCCTCATGGTTCAGAAAAAGAAAAGGGCATCTCAGACTGGTAATGAGGTTCTTTGGAAAAAACCCCATCCACACGAAAGAATCAAAGCAATGACTCCCCTTAAATTGCCATTGCTGCTTTTAAAGCCCAGGAACAAAAACAGTACAGGGAAAGGCATCCCTGTCTGTCTGGCCTATCCCTGCTATGCAGTTATACAGGGTTTTACAGCCTCTCTAATAAAAAAATCACACACACACACACACACACACACACACACAAATGAAGATTTAAAATGAACAATGCACCCATTTTAGCCTTACTCTCAGTGTTGTCCAGCTGAGGAGAGAGGTTTTCATGTAGGGGTAGGTACAGTTTTGATCACAAATCCAGCTGCAGGTTTTTTGGCCACCCGTAATTTGGATGCAGCAGCTGCTGCACATTCCCCGAGTATTTCCTGTGGTGCCTGTCCCTTTAACGTTGAAAATGATGCCTAAACAGTGCTCTATTTCTTTTTTTGACATTAATTCTCCTTAAGACTCTACTAAAACAAAATGGGAAGATACCAACATTTCTGCCAGGTGAGCGGGACAGCAAATACTGAGCGTGACACAAAACCTTCCCTCAGCCCCTGTGCAGAGGCAGCTCCTGCTTAATGCCAGGTGCCACATTTCAGCTCATCCCCGTCCCTGGCTGGCTGCTCAGGCCCTGTGCTGTGAACCCTGTTATCCTGTTTTCCCCTTTGGGTGGCACGTTCCTCCCTGAAGCTCAGTAGGAGACGAGGAACAGGCTTTCATTTTGATGCAGACAGAGTGAAAATGCATTTATACACAAAAGAGATCAAGCCAGATCCTGCTTTTGTAACAACAGGGCCTGAAAGTCACTACCCCTTATTTTTTAATCTGATTTAATTTGTTTGTGTCAGAGTAAAAGGGGTCGGAATCAGACTCTAGGTCTGATTTTCATTGTTTCCTGATGGATTTTGATGCTTGATCTTTCTTTATTCTTCCCCATCAGAGGAGAGAATGACTTGTGGATTTTTTCCCTCATTTTCCCTCTTTATTTGTCTCTTTGAACATGGAAAAATATGGAACATTGCCAGTGTATAAACAATGAAGGGCTGCACAGACCATTTTGCTTTTTATTTTCCTCACTGGATTTCAGGACAGTTCCTTAAACATTTTCTCCAGTGTGTCACCAGTCCAGTATGGCAGATGAGAACTATTCCACCTATGGTGAAGGTGATTCAAAAGTCTGACCCAGGAATGGCCTCCTCACATTTGTGTGACACCTCTGTGCTCTACCAGGAGCTGGAATGACCAGGGGTGAAAGTCCAGAGCTTGCCACTGGAGACTGGGGAGAGCTGTCCCACCACTGTCCTGTCCTTTGCTCTTTTCTGAAAATATTTTGGTATCTTGGGGCTGGGGGTGGATTTCACATCCTCAGCGCTTGCTCCCTTGCCGTGGAGTTCCTGTGGGACTTTCCTCCGAGGGGTATCACATCCCCATTCTCCAGGATCCAGCTCACCTGGACACAGCACCACCATTCCATAAGAAACAGAAAACTGCTGGTGGCTGGGAAAGGCAGAAAACAAAGGTAACTCCCTTCAGGGACAGATTCCCGAGGAGGTCTGGATAACAGGAAAGCCTTCCACCACCAAATCCCACTGGAATCCCACACAAGGCTTGTGTTGAGTTTCTATACGGGATAGTCCACGTCCAAGGAGGGCTATTCCACATTAGGCCAGGGGCACATCCACGTTCCCAAACCTTTCGCTGTGAGAAAATCCACGCCAAGGCAACTCCAGAACAGCTCACTCACACAGAGAGTTTCCCTCCTGCCCCTCGACAGTTAAAGGCTGGCTCATGTCCTGAAATGTTGCTCCCTAAACCCTTTTCCTTTTGCTAAATTAAGGCGACCCCAGAAACCCTGAATCCCTCCTTAGTTCCTCCCCCAGCCCACGCCTCAGCACTGCCTTGAGGAAACGTCCCCGGGGTCACCAGGGATTGTCTTTCCAGAGGCTTTGCTTTCCCCCCACCCCATTTTCATCCTGCTGCCTCCCAGCTGTCCCCAGTGCCCCCTTCTCCCTGCTGCAGGAAGAGGTGACCGGCCACACTCCTCTGATCTGTGCTCTCATTATCTCTGCTGCTGCTGCTGTCGTGTCTCCTCCTGTTCACGTCCTCTGTGAGCTCGGGCACTCCAAACCAGCTCCGGCCCTGCAGCCATCGAGTCTCGAATCTCCTCCTGGATGCAAGCCAGACACTGATCCTGCTGTGGGAGGCACCAACACCCCGGGCCAAGCAGAGATGGGATAATCCACCCCCTGTGTGGGATTGTCCTCGGATAACCTCAGTGAAGTGTCAGGCTCCTGTTCGAAATGTTGGCCGTAGCCCACCAGGATTGGCAAAGCTTCCCCCCGTGTTTTAAAACCCTCTGTGTGGAGATGTCCCGTGCATCACGTGCCTCAGTGTTTCTTTCACCCCAGGAATGTTGCCTCACACGAGGGATGAGTTGTCTGGAAATGCCTCTGTCTCTCCATTGACCCTTCCTGGTGAATCATGGAATGGTTTGGGAGGGAAGGGACCTCAAAGCTCATCTTGTTCCAACCCCCTGCCATGGGCAGGGACACTTTCCACTGTCCCAGGTTGCTCAGGTCCCATCCAACCTGGCCCTGAACACTTCCAGGGATGGGGCTTGAACTGAAATAACCAAAGAAGAACTGGGTAAGGTGAATAGTAGGTAACACTGGTTTGGCACCCTCCAATTCCCCACAAGAGCTCAGAGGGGAACACTGAGTCTCATCAAGGTGAAGAGACGAGAAAGGAGGATTGATGAAACCTGTCCTTGGCTCCAGGATGAGCAGAATAACCCACACTGGCTGCTGCAGAGCAGAAGTTGACAGAGCCAATGTAATGTGAGGAAATTCAATTGACACAACACGATGAATTTATGCCACTGAAGGCCAAGCAAGCAAAACAAGCCCCCAACACCCCCCTGATGTGAGAAGGTCAGCAGACTGAGCATCTGCCACGGTCAGCCAGAAGACATCCTAGAACAGTCTGACAGGTTAGCAACATCCTCAAGTGGCAGGAGAGAGACAACATCCCTCTGTTACATCACTGAGAAGAAGGCTGGTCTGAACAGGCCTGTGTGTACACAGCCCCTCATCAGCAGGAAAAATCCACTTACTGCTTCCCATAACAGCCTTGCCCCTTTTCCAGGATACTGACTGCAACTATCTCAGGCTTTACCTATTTATGTAGGGAAAGAGGCTGCTGGCACCTGTTCCAGAGCTGGAACATTTCTGGCAGCACTCAGGGGGAATCTCAGATCCACAAAGAGGCCTCACCTCGCTTGGCTAACTGGGGTCTTTGATCCTGTGTGGTGATTTGTCACCACAGACTGGCTCATGAAAACCAGCAGGGAGAAGGAGGACACAGGGGAAGAGAACCTGGTGGTGGTATCCGAACCACAAAGGAGAAACAGGGTTATTTGTTGACCTGAGCCCAGCTGGCAGAATCTGCCATGCCCATCGTGTTAAACTCCCTCGGGATTTGTATCCAATCTGCCTGATGGGAATGGTTCCTGGACTGTGTGAGTTTGTTTTCTCATGCCTGGGAAAGCTTTGGGAAAGGGCTGGCTGGAAAAACCCTACCAGAAACCAACTTAGCACAGTCACCTGAGTGCCAATGCTTGGGCTCCAACACTGTTTGCATTACAGGTATAGGCAACATCTGATCACAGTCCCCTGTTTATCACAACCATGCTCGTGTAATCCCTTTCATCATGTTAAAAATAATGTGGAAGACCTTTGGCTCAACTCCTCAGCTCCTGGAGGTGAAGCCTCTCATATTATCAGATTTTCCAGACTGGGCAGAGTAAATTAGTCCAGGTGGCTGCAGTGTTTGGACAGCTCTGGGGAGCCCAGGCATGGCAGGTAGAGCTTGGGTAAAGTGTAATAGAGATGTGGGGACAGCTTTCTGCCAGAAAAATGTTATTTTAGCAGGATAGGGTAATCCTTCCAGGAATCTGGTCTCAGCTACGCTCCCAAAATGATGCCTGAGGAAAATGTCGGTGTGAGTCCATTGCTGGAGCTAGGGACAAACCCTGCCTTCTGCAGAGCAGCCTCTTCTGAAGCAGCTCCACCCAGCCACCAGAGCCTCTGGGGGGACTCCAAGGGTGGAGTTCAAGGAAATGGCACCCCACAAACACAGTTTTCAGGGGGAACAATGCATGGCAGGGGTCTAAGAATTCCATTTAGGAATTTGGAGTGAGTTTGGTGGTTTGACTCAGTCCTAAAGGAGCTGGATGCAATCATGGATCAGAGAGACACACACTGTCTTACTTTTGGAGCTCCTGTTGGTGTGGCATTAATGATGTAAAATTATTTATAACACAACACTATTTAGTTTGAAATGACTCTTCTTTTTTGAAGCTTCCCCTAAATGCTAACAAAACTGAATGGAAAGAATTCACTGCTTTCTTTTCGGCAAAAGCAGATTTTTTTCTCACTGGAAGAATCCCCACTTCAGCAGGTGCTACTTTGAGGGCATTGATGCAGAACAGTTCTTTCCTTTGTGGTTTTTCGAATCAGAATTCCTATTAATCTTACTGATAGTGTTTTCAGTGCCACTGTAGGGCTGCATGGATGGTGTTTCCTATTCAAAGAGCTGCTGTTACCATTTGAATTTGGGTTCATGTGGACTCACATTGCAGCAGCAAGGGCTCAAGTGCCAAAATATCTCGAGGATCTCCCCACCACACCCAAGTTCACCTTTTCCCAGTGCATCCTCCAGAGGTCATGAACCCCACAAATTCCTGACTCTCGTGAGGGCAGGGATGGCACCGAATTTGATAGAGACACTCAGAACCAACCACCGTGTTCATCTCTGTCTTCTAATGACCCACAGACATGAAGGAGAGATGGTCTGCTCTGAGCTTGCTCTAAATCCCTCCAGGCACCAATCACCTGGGTTAATTCTGCATCAGAAATGTGCTGGGAAAGCAGCAGCCAGGATTTCCCGGGCACAGATTATCTTGTTTGGAAATAGAGCATGAGAACTGCTCTTCGTGTCTATTTTTGTCAGAAGCTGCATGAATTGCCACTCTTTTCAGGCTGAGGTGCCCTCTGCACAGTCATCACTGTAATTATAAAGACTTCTGAGCTAAATCCCCATTAATCTGAAGCCTTTAAGTGCTGTCTCAGAATGGCACTGAAAAAAGAACCCCACCTGAGCCCCTAAAAGTGAACAGCCACAGATGAGGGGATGTGAAACTCCTCCCAAGAGGTTTCATTGGAAAAACTCCACCAGGATGTTCTGACAACACCTCCAGCAAGGACAGGGTTTAACCCTGTGCAAGCAGAGCAAAATCCCTCTTTGTAGGCAGCGTTAGAAGGTGTGAGAGTCACACAAACCTGGCTCAACCTGACAGGAGCACAACCATCTCTAGAAACTTCCATTTGCTATTTCCTGTTGAGAACTTAGCTTTTGTCCCTTTGCTAATTAAAATAGCCCTTCTAGAACAACAGGCACAAAAAACCCCACCCCAAAAGTGATTACTTTAACTGGTAAGAATAAGGTGGCAAAATCCAAGACGGGTTGTTTTCACTGCAAAAATCACACTGCACATTCAACAGATGGTTCTTTGTGAAGGGCACTTTAGTTACAACTTTTAGTGGCCAATTCTTTGCTAAGATTTTTTAATGCATCAAATCCAGCAGAGCTGCTTCCAGTTTGAATCCCAAAAATATCAGAAGGAGCCTCCTACACTCGGATTTTTCAAACCTAATGATATTCGAACTCTACTGTTCAGAGCCCTTAGAAGAGAAGCACACCTTAAGGAACTACTAGAATGCACTGAAATGGGGAAAAAAAACCCTTTTGCTAAGAAAAACAACACATGGCTCCATTTAAAATAAAATCTTTTCCCACCCCTTTCTATTTTCTGAGTAGGGATGGTTGGCATGAAACGACAGGACTCCACAAACATGTACAATATATGTACATTTTAACACTGCAATTTGACACCTGTTACAGCAACTCTATGCTGCCAGTCCTCTTTTTTTGTTTGTTTGTCTTAATTTGGATGAGAACCACAGCCATTGAGAAGGATGTAAATCTGCCTACCACAAGTTGAAAGGACGTGGTGCTAAAAGTGGGGGCTAAAATATTCTGAAAAAGAGGGAGCAGCACCTCAGTGCTGGAAAGGAAAGCCCAAGGAGTTCTGCTGTCTGCTTTGCAGAGCAACCATGAGAATCCCTTTTTACTCAGCACAGATTTGGGGCAGCTTTGGATGCTGCACCCAGAAATCAGTAACTAAGCCAAGCCTAATTCTGTTGACTGCTAAGTTCTGTCCCAGCCTCTGAAACAGGGTGGCCCAGAGTGCTTGGTGGGAATTGTTCGTGCCATCACCTGAGCCAAGCATGGGAATTGTTTGGTTTGGTGTTGGCTGCCGGGAGCTAAAAATGTGCCAAAGGCTGTGCTGATAATTGAAGCAGAGGATGAACAAGATCTGGTGGCTGTGCTCGTGTCCTGACGTGTTTTGGTTTATCAGCAGGCACGAAACCCAACAGACTTGTCCCCAGATTGGGAAATCAACATCTCCTGCCAGGGCCTTGTGAAGGAACTTCCTGCTAAAAACATCTCCCAGGAGCAGCTCCCTGGAGAGGAGACAACATCGAGGCAATGCTTCAAAGGGTCTGTGACAGCAGCAAACAAATCTCCCTCAAACCTGCTCTGCTAGAGGGCTTGGCCTGGACACAGAAAGCCTGCAGGCCATTAGAGAAATGACTTCATCCCAGTTCTAGCGATGATTTTGGCCTGATGGGAAAGAGGAAGGGACCCAGTTTGCATCACACTCTACTGGTCAAAGAGAGAGGTCTTCAGTGTGTTTAGTGTGTTTAGAGACGGGTCAGCAGTGCACACTTCGTAACCTTACGGTTTATAAACCTTTGATGCTGTGTGGGGGGTCCTTTGGTGGAGCTGCCTCAGCATAACCCCAGTGGAGGGGACCGGTCTCTGGAAAAGGAGGAGCATCTCCACATTCCTGGAGAGTACACAGGGCTGGCATCAATGAGGCGAGCCTGGCAGAGCATTCCTGTGAGGGGGAGTGACAAAGTGACAAAAACGGATGTGGTGCAGCTGGTGCTGTCTCGCAGTGGGGTAGCTGAAGGCACCAGGGACACTGATTTCCAAGGATAACAGCAGGAAACTCTTTCTTCCTCTGCTTCCCACGTTTTGCACGCTCTGCAAAGACTTAAGCGATGGGTAGCAGGCCAGAACTTGGCATCCACACATTAAGTCATGCTCATCCTGGCTTATCTCCTGAGTCTTTCTGCTTTTTGCAAACATTTTTTGGGACTTTGATCTACATCAGACAAGGGCTCCTGTGCCTGGTGGCCGTCCCCCTTCAGGGACCCTCTGTGGGAAGACAGGGATGTTCTGAGGGCACTGAGAGCATGAGGTCAGTCAAACGCCACTTAGGACAAAAATAATCTCAGGAGATTTCCACTGACTCAGTAATTCTGCTGCATGGCCAGGCTCAGAACTGTCACCCCAAGCTAATCATTAAAAAACAATTAATAGTTTCTGAATCAAGAGCATTCTTTCCTTCGAAACTCAGCGATTTTGAGTTGCATCAACCAGAACAGTTCCACCCCCATCAGGGGCAGAAGCACAGAGTAGTCCCTGCCCAGCAGGACATCTTCTCCGTGGTTTTTTGCACATCTCAGAGAATATGTTCTCCCTGTTTCCATGCTCTCCTATATGTCTGATGAGAACCCCACAGAGGAGCAACGTGAAGCTGAAACGAATTGAATTCCTGTGTATTTCACTAACCAACAGCACCTCTTCCTACCTTTCAGTCCCAAATCTCCCACGAGAGGTGTATCTCCAGAAAGCCTGCAGCATGGAATTACCCAAAAAAAGTCTGAATTTCCTGCCTGGAATGTGCTGGAGAAGAACCCAGACCTGTCTCCGCGCCTCAGTTTCCTGGCTGGCCCTCAGCTCCCGGGAACAGCCTGAGAGCTAATGCTGGTGTTAGTGCTCTGATGATGTAACCCCGTCCCAGCCATTACCAGGGTCTGACAAAGCCTAAAATTGGCAGCGCTGGCCTCCTGCCAGCCCAGCGCCATCCCGTGAATGGTGACTCATCTTTCCTGGCTGTGCCGCGTCCTGTGTGTGACGGTGACGCGCGGCAAGGGAACAGACGGGCTTCGAGCAGCGCTCCAAAAATAAGAGCCAGAGACATGGCAAGGTGGTGGACAGGGAAGCTGCAGGTGGGGATGGGCCAAGGGATGACGCCTCTCTTTGGGCTGGCTCCAAATCCCATTGGAAAAAGGAAACAAAAAAAAAAAATTAATAAAAATAATGAAAATGCTGTCGCCTGGCTCCGAAGGCTCCCGGGTCAGTACGGCTGATGATGGGACAAGCTGTCCCATGCCAGCCTGCCTCAGGCTGGGGCTGCTCTCAGCAAGGTGTCCTCAGTGCCACTGCCAACTGTGGAGATGGCTTTTGGATGCTGCTGGGAGTTGGCTGGGGACCAGCGGCTCGTTTCCAGCAGGGCACCAAATTGCTCCCTGTCATCCGGCTTTGGTGGGAAGGAAGGGGAAGGCAGGAACAAAGCCATATGCCCCAGCCTGGCAGAGCACTGGAGTCATATGAGTGGCCTCCCAGGCGAGCTGCTCATGAGTTCAGAGCTATCTGGGCCTCCTTGGGCTGCTTGGTGAGCCTTTAAAGGGAAACTGTGGTGGAGTCAGGGTGGATTTTCAGGGCAGGTTATCCCAGATCCTCCCTGCCCAGTAAGCGCAGGACTGGTGGGGTCCTTTCCCCACGTGGCAACGAGCTTTTCTGCTCATGCCTTTTCTGTCACAGGAAACCAGGGCTGGGTGATGGATGTCTCCCATTTCTTTTACTCCTCAAGGAATGACAAGAGGAAAAAAGGAAAAAAAGAAGATATGCCTTTGGGCAAAGTTTTAGCATCTCTTTTTCCTCATGATCTGTCTCGGAACCTGAGCCAAAGCCCAGAGAGTGAATCTGGTAGATCTTGTCCTCACCCCATCTCCTGTTACTGAGGACTTGATAAAGCAAAGACTTCTTTAGTCACACAGTGGATCTTAGGAAAAATGCATCAGTCAGGAAGAAGATTTCTGTTTTGGAGAAACAGGACTTTCCCACTGAGAATCTGCAGATGTCATATTGAATTTTGCACTGATCCCCATGGGATCTGGTGCCTGTGTAGAATGAACCCTAGTTTAATTATGAGGTTATGGCACTCTGCATAAATGGGGACAATTTTGTGTTGTGAGGTCACAGAGATTGGATTTGAGGGTGTGGATCCCTGTTTGAGCATTGTTGGACACAACTGCTTGGCCCAGGCCAGCATGAGGGGTCTTGCAGTAACTTCTAGCTCCCCTTCAAGTGGTGAAAAGGATGAAATTTTACATCTCATGAGTCTCTTCTCCACTTTCATTGGAGACATTGGGATTTGAGTCTCTTCAGTTGTGTTCAGGCCAGTGTTGATGCCATTTGAAAATCACATTTTTGAAGACCTACAGGCTGGAGGTCCCTTTCTAACTCTGTTGGCCAGCTGAGTCTTCTAAACTAAGTGACAGGGAAAATCATCTTTAGCTTGCCCCTGCAAAAACGGATCACAAATGATAATAAATAGTGTCCAGACATGGTACAGAAGAGGGAGAACATGATAAAAAAATAGGACTTTGCTTTGGAAAGAACAAAATGATATGCAAACTCTACCAGGATAACTCTGCAGCCAGCACACATCCATACCTCAGGTATCTGAAACCCATTTTAATGCCAAATTTGTGTCACTCTGCTTAAAAATAATGACTCCCCCAAACCCCAAAAGTTAATGTTGCTTTTCTTTAAATGCATGAGCAGCTTCAGCATACTTTTGAGGGCTGTGGAGAGTGCAGACACCTCCCAGAATCCCAGAGATTCCTTCAGGACTTCGCAAAAGGAAGACTTATGCTGAAATCTCATTCATATCAACTGCAGGGTTATTGAGGAGGTGGGCACAGCATCTGTCGAGAGATTTGGCTTTTTTTGGAGGGAGAGACCACTTTCTGGAAACTGCAACCTCATGCAGGCAGAAATCCTTGCATAAAGAACTCGTGAGATGAGTGGAAGGACGTTGGAGCTTCTGCTAAATCTCATTAAGCCTTACAGAAGCCACATGAAAAAAACACTAAGTGAAAGCAAACCTCTTTGAGAGGAGATTTCTGCCAGAAAAACTGGAATCCCTCTCACCTCCCTGCCTGCCTAGGGGCTGTGTGTCTCCTTTAAGGTGGTTTGATCTGCTCCTTCCCACTCAGGGCAGAGGAAGCAGCACCTCTGCGGGGTGAAATGGGTTAAGGATGGTTTGTTCTGCAAGCAGTGAGGTGGATTATCTGCTGGGAGTGATTATGGCAGGAGGGTCTGGGTTGCTGAGCTTTTTCTGTTGTTAATGTTACGCTTTCCCCTTTGCAAATACGTGATTTAAATCAGGGGAACAGCTCTGGCCATTGCTGTCCAAGAGCCTGAGGAATGGACACCCTTTTATCCTCTCCTAAACCTCAGGGACAGTGAGGGTGACTGAGGGACAATGCTGCAGCCTCTCCAGCATCCCATCCCCTCCTTCAGCCTAACCCTAAGGCCAGGTCTAAATGCACCACCCAGCTTCTGTCCAGATTCCCTGGAGAAAGGTGCAGCTGGAGGTTGAGCACCTCATCCCACCTCCCTCAGCTGCTTTGGACATGAGCTGATCCATGTGTTGGATCCATCCCTTTTCCCCTGACCTTCTCTTGACTCTGGTTTGGGCCCTCCCAGCTGTAGTTGTGGCAGATGAATCCTCCAGAGAGGCCCTGCCTCCCAGCACCAGCTCCTTCCATATGGATGTTCAGGAGCTGCTGTTGTTCCATTTGCTCCTCCAACCAAAGAATTCCAGCTCAGGCTGTCAGTGTGCACCTTCTACTGCCCACCTGATGGAATTTCTCACCTCTTCTCTCTCTGTGCTGTTTTCTGTCCTTCCTCAGGCAAGGGCAGTTAAGCCGGGTTCTGCTCTGCCTTGTGCTGGGGATGTGATAAAGGAATGAATCCTGACCCTCATGGAATCCCAGGGGTCTTGTCCCAAACTTCACTGAAACTGAACCTTTACCTCAGATTCCAGCCCCAGCACTTCTGCTGCTGGACATTCTCACTTTTGGGTGAAACCGCTCTGTTCTTTGCAGAAGGAACAACAGGCACAGGTCCCACCCAACCCTCACACAGGTACCCCTCATGGTCAAATCGTTCCTGCAAGGCACGATGAGGTTTTTTCTTCCTTCCACCCACCCAACAGACTGAAAACCAGGAAATTAAGCATTATCCTGGTTTGCACTCAGCCTTCCAAGATCAGCCCTTTCTGCCACCATGCTGGGTGGCAGCAGTGCTTTGGAGGAGATGCTCTGGGTCTGAGTAAAGACCTCCAGTGTTCCTCAACAGCTCTCTGAACAAGGAATTAGGAGACAAAAGCAAAACCTCCTGATAGCCAATAACTCCCTTTTAAAAGCTCCTTAAATAGAAGTTGACCTATTTGGGGGAAAGTGGAGCCTGGGCTTGGCATCACAATCTAAAGAGCAGGGAGGGCTGGGGTTTGGAGGAGGGATGTGTGCCACAGGAAACGGTGAACTGACCTTGTCTGGCACTAAATGAATCCATGAGAGTCTGAAGGGGATGTATGGAAGCAGCTGGAGTCTGGACACACCAGCAGGGGCTGTACCTGGACTTTTAAGCCCTTCCCTGGCCCGTTTTTCCAGTGTGCAACCCTCAGGGGTGCAGCTGATGCTGTCCCTGTTTAAAGGCAGAACCGGCCCCTTCCTGTGATGAGCCACGCTCCCACAGACTCGATGAGCCAGGAGAGACTTGGTTTGATTTTTAAACACACTGCCTTCCTCACAGTATCCATCTCCTTTTGCTTTCTGCCTGCTAGAAGGGAAAATCTTTGATGCTCCCTTTCACAACGGCTCCTCTCAGCAATTAATTGGCCTTTATATAATTACGGATCGGCCGCGAGGAGGAGGAGGAGGAGGGGGAAGAGACAAGCACTGAGCGGGCATGGAGGAACTCGAGGAAACCTTGCACCGGAGTCAAGGAGCGCTGAGCAAGCTCCGCTGCTCTCATCCATCAGCGCCCGCATCCCTGGCACAGGCGGGGAGGGATGCAGGGAGAGGATGCGCTGGGGGCCCGGCGAGCTCGGCTGCCGGAGCGTGGCAAGCAAAGAGCCCTCCAGGGCTCGGGGAGGCAGGCGGGGACGTGCGCTGCCTTGGAAGAGAGCGCAGCCGGCTCGGAGCGCTGGAGGAGCGGAGGAACTGCAAAGCCGAGGAAGGGAGGGGAGGGAGGGGGGGATGCTGGAAAAATGATGCAGCTCCTTCAGTGGGTTCGGCAGCCGCGCCTGGAAGTGGCAAAGCGGAGAAGAGCCACGGATTCGAAAAGCCTGGAGGGTTTTATTCCGCCGCCTTGTCTGACTCGCAGCCCGGCAGAGGCCAACAAACTTCAGCCGGCGCTTTCTGCGGCGAGCCCAACAATCTGCAGAACGGCCTGGCAAAGCTCCGGGGCCGGGATTTCTGCATTTTCAGCCGGGTTAATAACGTTGGAAGCAGCAGGGAAAGGGGGCTGGCAAATGTGAGCCGTTCTAGCAGGGAGTTGTAGAAAGGCATATTCATCATGTCAGCACTTTGGAGGCCTGGAGAGCCTGTGATGAGAGGTTTCAGGAAAAGACTGCATAAATAGGAGGAGGGAGGCCTCTGCAAACAACTGTGATGGACATGCTGGAAGTACAGAGGAAAGGGAGAGCTGTTGGGCTTCCTGATGCTGTAGACGGTGGTGACCTTGGCAAAACCAGCAATATTTAACCCCCAAAGCAAATTCCAGTTTCAGCTCCCATCTCAGCTCCAAAAACTCCTCAGAAATGGCAAGCCCCAAGCAGGCTGTCTTTGGGAAGCTGTGTCACCCCTGGTGTGTGCATTGAGGAGGGGTTGAACAATCCAGCAAATAACAACCCTTGGAAAGGACAATTGACCCCCAGGCTGCCAGTGTGGCCATGGGCTGGGAGAGCTGCTCATGCCAGGGCTGGGACAGGGCCATGTCCCTCTCAGCTGGGACAGATGCCCCATGCTCAGCACATCACTGCAGTGATGGGCACCAGAATTGGCAAAATAATCCCCGTGGTGGCTTCCAAACCTCATCTCCTCTGTTTGGCCTTGCAACCAAACCTCCACTACCTCTCTGTCCCTGCACACTCCCCTCCACTGCCTTCCCCTCCTCTTTTCCTGGGCTTGGTGAGAACCATGGTACCAAAGACAAGGCCTTAATTTCTGGGCACTCATCAGAAAAGGTCCTACAGCATTTAGCTATAAAAAACCCCCCCCTTTTCTACACTTGACACCATCAGAGCATTGCATAGGCATTGAAACATTTGTCCCAACAACACAAAACTCAAATCTGGCCAGTTTTATCACCCTACTTATGTAAGGAGGGAACCTGAGGCAGTGAATGGTTGTGAGTGCCCAGTGCCAGGCCAGCAAACGAGCGGTGCCTCAGCAGCAGAGCCTGCCTGCCTCCTCCTGACGACAACACCATCATTCCTTTAGCCTGGACTGGGCGTGGAAGAGCTGAATCCCATCTTTTCCTTGGCACTGCCTTTTTTTTTTATTATTTTTTTTTTTCCCCTTTAGAGGAACAAGCAGAAAATTTTACCCAGCGAACGCAGCAGGAGATTGGTCCCAAAAGTAGCAGCCCCCAGCCAGGGCGTGGGGAAAGTGAGCAACACATCCATCACCTGCTGAGCACTGGGGTCAGAGGGGAGAGGCTGGGGAAGGTNCATTATGCAGAGCTGTAGCACCAGTTGAGGGGCGCTCTCGAGGAAGGTCTCCAGGAGGCGCAGCATGTTCACGTCTGCATATTCGTACATCATAGCCCAGTAGAAACGGCGCTGGTGTTCCTTCCGCCTCTGGCTCTGGATCCCCAGGTACATAGTTCGGATATACCTGCAGGAAACAGGAGGGAAAAGCTGGGCGTGAGGCGTCGGCGCGCAGCGAAAAAATCCTCGGGGGGGCAGTGGGGTTCTGGGGAGGCGTCGGGGTCTGCACGGTTCTTCCACCCCCTCCCGCCGGATCTGAGAAGCGCTTTTGGAATCCAGTCGTTAATGTTGGAAAAGAACTCCAAAGTCAACAGGCCCGACCTCAAACTGGGTGCCGCTCTGAGGACAAAACCACATAACGAGGTGCGTTTGGTGTGGGGAAATTGGTACCACCCAAACTTGAAGCCCGGGTGTAGGAAATGCTTGTGAAGATCAAGGAAACAACTCCCTCGCCTGATTTCTATCACAAGAAGAGAACTTACATGAAAAATACAGGTCCTAACACTTGGAAGTGGCTTCACAGACCATCTAAACCCCTTCAGCACTCTGGTAAGGAGCTTCTCTCACAGGCCTCAGAGCTGTAGAAGTTTTTGGACCACACTCTAAGGCATATTGCAGGATTCTTGGAGTTGGACTTTGATGATCCCTGAGTGTCTCTTCCAGCTCACAATATTCTGTGGTTTGACCCTATTTCATCACAGGTGAAGCAAAGAGATACCACCTTCACCTGCAGCACGTGTGACCCACAGATGGGAAAGGTCACAGTTTGTCACTGGTCAGCTTTGAGACTTTGGGCAATGTTGGAGTAGAAGGAGTCTCGTGCATGGACAGGCACAGCTCTACCATTGCCTCTGTCTCAGGACTCGTGGCATTTTAAAAAAAACACCCCTAACAGGGTCCTTTGTAATGCTTGTTGATATCACAGAATCCCAGAATGGTTTGGGTTGGAAGGGACATTAAAGATCATCTTGTCCCACACTCTGCCATGGGCAGGGACACCTTCCACTGTCCCAGGTTGCTTCAAGCCCTGTCCAGCCTGGCCTTGGACACTCCCAGGGACTGACAATCTAATATTGGGTCTTCTTCCTTCTCATCCTGAGCGGTGGGTGTAACCTCGCTTGGGATGGGAACCATTTCACCTAATGCCGACCCTAAAGGTGATCATCTGAGCCGGTCAGTAACTGGAAATGTCCCCTCCCGGGACTGTTCATCTGTCCCAGCCCCGCTGCCAGCGCGGCAAGTGGGAACAAGAGCCTTCTGGAGGCTCGGGGAGGGGCTCCCGGCACAAACTGGGGTTTGGCCAAAACGATTAGCTCGTTCCCTGCCACTCGGGCGAGGCTGCACAGCCGGGGAGGGCAGGGGGGAAGGACGGCAGCCTGGACAGCCTCTGCATCTCCGAATCGCACCCAGGGACGGGGAGCTGGGAGGGAAGCAGCGGCAGCTCGGCGAGCCCTGCCCTTTCTCCAGCGTCTTGTCCTTCCTGCCCGCTCGCAGCTGACAGGCACGGGAGGCGAAAAATCCCCGAAGAGGACTGCAAGGACACCAAAAAAAAAAAAAAAAAAAAAAAAAAAAAGAGCGAAAAACCCCCAAAGGGGGGGAACCNAAAGCCACCAGATGGGGCTCAACACTCGGGAAAATGCTGCGCCAGTCACCAGCGACAGCGGCGACAGCGGTGTGACACCCACAGCAGACCCTGAGTGGGATGGAAATGGCCGTGGGGCACCTGCTCCCCCAACACTGCCAGATCCACCACCTGCACTTGGCGTTTCCGTGGAAGACCCCAAGCCCAGCAGCGGCGGCACCACGCAGGCATCCTGCCCTCCCTCCTCACCCTGCCAGCAATTAAATAAACGCACTTCAGAGTGCATTCTCCCGAGTGTTGAGCTCAAGGAGAAGAGTGTCATGGCTCAAGGAGAAGGCAGAGAGAAGCAGAATGCAACTGGTTTTTATAATGCCAGTGACACAGGGCCGCCGATACCCAAGCGTGGGTGCCCATAAGGTGCTGCCCACCATCATCTCTACCAAACTACTCCTTCCACCAAATCTCTCCTGTAGTCTTGGATGGTCTCTCCCTCCCCAGAAGCTCCCATTCCTGCTGGCTCACAAAACCTAAAGTGCTCCTTGGAAGGTTAAACCACTCATTTCTCATCACCTCAGCCACGGACAAGAAGAATTTATTGGTTTTCACCCTGCAGCAGTCTTTTACCTGTTTGCACATAGTTGCCATGTAAACCCTTCTTTTCTCCAGACTAAAAAAAAAAAAAAAATCCCAGTTCCATAGAATTGCAGAATTATTAAGGTTTGAAAATGCCTCTAAGATTATTGAGTTCAACCATTCCCCCAGCACTGCCAAGGCCACCACTGACCCATGTCCCCAAATGCCACATCCACGTGGCTTTTAAGTCCCTCCAGAGATGAGGACTCCACCACCTCCCTGACGAGCTCTTTCCAACATCTGATAACCCTTTCCCTGAAGAAATTCTTCCCAATGTCCAGCCTAGACCTTCCCTGGTGCAACCTGAAACTATTTCTTCTCATCCTGTCCGTGCTCCCTGGGAGCAGAGCCCAACATCTCCCTGGCTCCCCATTCCTCTCAGAGACTTGTAGAGGGCAAGAAGGTCCCTCCTGAGTCTCCTTTTCACCAGAAAAATTTCCTTTCAGTGCCTTCTCACAGCTCACATTTCCTACACCTCTGCTCTCCCACACTGCTGTTTCCAGCAGCTGTCCCAGTTTGGGGTTATTTTTAAGACCACCTTTACTCTTCCAAGCCCTCCAGGCTGGCTGAACCAATCAAGGTGCAATGATGACATTGAGCCACTCAAAAAGATTAAGAAGAAATTATCAGAAAGGACACAATGATTCCTCAGGGATCTCTGGGTTAGGGTCTATCTCTAGGGATTCACCACCAGCCACACCGTTTAACATAAATGTTTCTTACTGGCCACAGGAAGAGGACACCACACCGATCCATGGAGGCAGAATGCATGGAAAAACATCCAAATTCATGGCATTGACTCAGTGTCCTGATCCTGTCTCCATCAGGGACCACGGCACAAACACCAATTCTCCCTGGCTGCTGAGCCCACAGCCTTTGGCAAAGGTCACCCGCATTGTGCCTCTTCCATGGATGGGGAAACTGAGCCAAAGAGCACCAAAAAGTTGCTCTCAAAGTTTTTTGGCGTCAAACCCCAGATCTTTTAGTGCTGCCCCCTGCCTCTAAACACCGCATGAGTGGAGCACAGCCCTACCTGCTGATACTCCTCCATCCAGGGTGGGCATAATTCCTTCACACCACAAATCCCAGCCCTGTCCCTTCTGACCCCAAAGGCCAAATTGTCCCTGCCCTATGGGGCTGCGACCTCAGGGTCCCTCCTGGCAAATGTTGGGTGATGTGAGCAAAGCAGCCCCAAGGACCATCTGCAGCTGAAAGTAAATTAACTTCCATTTTTGTCTCTTCAGTCCATGAAAAAACATACGATGCTCTGTCTTCAGCATCCTTCAGACCCAAATCTGGCAAAAAAGAGGAAAGGGAAGACTAAAATCCCATTCCTTCTTGATGCCAGCGTGTCGTGAGAATAACTGAGAAAATTAACATTTCTACCTTGTGGGCTTTCAGCAATTAATAAATTAATTAATAACCTATTTAATGAATCAACATAAAATTTCACCCAACTCCAACACTGATAATTTTTAACACTATTTCCTCACACAGAGAACTGGTGTAAACAGTTTTTATTCCAGTTTATCTGTTTCCTTATGGTAATTTCTTTACTCCTTTGGGGGTCTTTCCAACCTTTCCTAACACTGGTTAAGTGTAGATAAGAAGACTGAAGAAAAAAAAAAAAAATCAATGTCATTTCACCTGAAATTCGTTGTTCTCGGTCAAGCTGGTGGCAAACAAGCTTCTATAATTAGACTTTCAAATCCATATTCGGGCCTGATCTTCAATCTTTAGCAACACGATGCTTCCTCTTGTGTCAGTGAAAACCATTCACTGCTCCATGCTTTTGAAAATCAGGCTAATTTATTTATTTAAGAGCTTAATTTTGGATACAGGAGCCTAACTTTGGGCTTTTTTTTTTTTTGCTTTTTTTGTTTGTTTGTTTATTTGAATGCTGGCTATTTTTATATACGAGTGTGTGTATTTGTGTGTATTTTTAGTTCTAAGTCTCATCACGGCCTCAGGAGATGGAACAAATTTGGGGTTGGGAGGGGGATTGGGGTGAGTTTTTAAATTTTTTTTTTTTTTTTTTTGGTAGTGCACAAATGTTTGGCTGTCCCCACCCCTCCTGGCAGGGCTCCCAGAATTCCTGTTGGTGTAATTACCCTCACACTTATTTACTACCTATGTCACAGCAGCACACGAACTGCTCAGGTCAAAGCCACTGCTGTCCTTATACCAAAGCACCTTTTTAAGAAGCCAGATCCACCAAACGTGGTCAAACAACCTTTGGAAAGAGCTGCAGGAGCCCACCAGGAGGGAGAAGAGGAGATGTTCCTGCTGTGGAAACACAACCCACCCTGAGCTCTGTGGGAAAAGCTGCTCCGTGTGGGTGACAGGGGATGGATTTTGGAGGCTGGGGCTGTGGTTTGCATCATGAAATGAAACAGTCCACGGCCAGCTGGCAAGGCTCAGCTCTGTGTGGCTACACCCATCTAGTTGGCCCTGGCCATAATTTCCAGGGATTTTGTTGACAATTTTACAGGGTGAACTATTGCAGGGTCGTGCCTGGGCCTTGGCACAGTTGGATTTACAGAGGTGGCTCCCATGCCACAGGAAATGTGGGAGGATGCCTCTGGAAAAGAGGAGGATGCTGGTTTGAGGGGAGGAGGATGTGGATGTGTTAAAGGGTTGTGGGGGCACAGAAAGGCACATCAGGACAGGCCCTGGGCAGTGCTTTGAGGGCAGAAGGGTCCTGGTGGCCTGTCCGACACGGCCACAAGCTGACCAAGGGCAGGAATCTCAGGCTGTAACAGTCTGATCACTTTCTCCTGAGGCCAATGGGCCAAAATACAAGAAATGAACTCTCTCACCCTCCAAAACCAGGAAACTTCCTCCATATCCAGCACTGGGAATGATCCCTGGCCCTTACAGATTACTGAAACCTCCACAGATTATGATGGCTTGGGAGAGTCTGAGTTGGCCTGGACCAATCTAATGATTACACTCAGAATTTGGCATGGAATCACAGAATATCCTGAGCTGGGAGGGACCCACAAGGATGATTGGGTCCAACCCCTGGCCCTACACAGGGCATGGTGCAGCTGCAGTGCCCACGAGGAGGCCTTGCAATTACCTGGTTTATTAGTACAGGCCTAAGGAAAATGGATTTTGCTCATGCCCAGCCTTCTGGTGGGGTGGAATGTTGGAGAGACAGCTCTGATGCTGTGGGAGCCAAAACATTGGGGTGTTACCAACACCTTCCCAGCTCCAAATGCAAAGCACAGCAGTGTGGGGGCTGCTGTGGGGAAAACAAACTCCATCTCAGCCAGACCCAACCACAGAATCACAGAATCTCTGAGGCTGGAAAATGTCTCTGAGATCGAGTCCGACCAGCAACCCAGCACCACCATGTTCAATACTAAATCATGTCCCCAAATGCCATGTCCACACTTCTTGAACACTTCCAGGGATGGTGGTTCCACAGTGTGGTGGTGATGGCAAAATATGGGACAGCTTGAGGCCGTTCCCTCTCATCCTGTCCCTGTTCCCTGGGAGCAGGGCCTGACCCTCCCTGGCTGTTCCCCTCCTGTCAGGGAGTTGTGCAGAGCCACAAGATCCCCCCTGAGCCTCCTTTTCTCCAGGCTGAGCCCCTTTCCCAGCTCCCTCAGCCTCTCCTGGGGCTCCAGCCCCTTCCCCAGCTCTGTTCCCTTCCCTGGACACGCTCCAGCCCCTCAATGTCCCTGTTTTTGGGAGGGTCCCAGAGCTGTCCCCAGGGTGCGGGAGCGGTGCCCCAGCAGTGCCAGCACAGAGGGACAGGCCCTGCCCTGGCCTTGCTGGCCACACTGCTGCTGGATACTCCATCCAGGAAGCCCTTGGACTTCTTGGCCACAATATCACTCTGCTGGCTCATGTTCAGAAACGTCCTGTGGCACTACAGGAGCGTGGGTGTGACCTTGGTGAGGTGGCAGCAGCACACGTCACACGGATGGGCACCATCCCGTGGCACCAACCTTCTCCCTGGTGCTCCCTTTCTGGAGGAAGAGGATGGGAACAGGGGGTGTCATTCAGCTGAGGGCTCCACCCTCCTGCCACCTCGTCCTCTTGCAAAGGCCTGCTGCACTGGAGGGTGTTCCCAGCCCAGGAAACGAGGCCATGGGGAACTGCTGGGCTGGGAGGCTGGGAGCAGGGGCTGCCCGAACATCCCCTTCCAATGAGGCTACGTGAGGCCAGATCTCAGCTGGAGCGAGCTGGCATCCACAGGGCCCGGGCAATTGACACCAGCTGCAGATTCGGCCCGCTTTTTTAATTTTAATGAATTATTTTCATTCTAAGTGGTATAAGAGGAATGGGAGATGCAGTGCTGGAGTGACGGGGGAGCAGGAAAGTGAAATGCTGTCTGTTAAAAGAATCAAACTCAAGCTTAGAGTTGCCATCACCATTAATGTGCTGAATATCAACATTTGGTAGTTGTTTTCGTTGTTGTAATGTCACATGCCAATGATAAGGATTCTCAGATGGATTATTGTTGTTCCTGGTTCGAGTATCAAAATAGGAGTGATGGGGTCCTGTTGCCCTGGTTTTGAAAGCCTTCTGAAAAGTTGATGTTCTCGAGTCAGATTTTCTCATGCACTGTACTAAAAACAATGGTTTTGTTTCCATTCCTTCCTGGAGAAGGAAAGCTGACTGACTGGGCACTGCACCAGTCTGGTTGAGAGGTGGGATTTCATCTTCCAATCCTCTCACACTTTGAAAACTCTATAAAATTGTGTATCAAAATAAACAGGCTCTCCTTTTGGGGGGCCTCAGCTGTTCTCCTCATTGTGGAGGATCTGTGTCTTTCTTCCGTGACCGGGTGCTGTAGGGGCAACAAGGGTCCCATCCAGGTGCTGACATTCCACAGCTTTGTCTGGCTGCTCCCACGGCATCAAACTCCTCCAGAACAAGGAGATGCATCCCTACTGTCTCTAGGGAACTGTTCCTGCTCTGGCCTGAGCCTTGGAGGGTCTGCAGGACTTATTTACACCGCTGCTGGTTGTGTTGGGCCAAAACCATGCTGAACCGGGAAAGATCACTCCCCACTTCAGAATGAAGAAAGGGATCTTTGTTTCTGCACAAACTCTAACCCAGCCTCCTCACAGGTCCTCCAACCACACACTCCTAAATCATCATTTGGATGACCTTCATTAGGGCCCTTATGTTCAGACCTGGGGTTCTTGGTGCTTTCCGACACCTTTGGGGGATTTTCTCTTATGGTTTATAACTAAAAGGGAATAAAATGCAACAAGAAGTGTGTTCATCAAGGGGTTTTAGTCCTTCTGCCTTGCAGTTTCTTACCTCTTCTCTGCTTGTTTCTATCACTCCTATTCAAGAAATAATAGTTTGTATTACAGACTCTCACTTTTTGCCAAATGTGCAACTGAAATTTGTGTTTGAAGGAATGACTGTGCCAGTCTTCTGCTGCACAGGAGAAGCTGTTACAATTTCATATTCTAAGCCAGTGTGAAGCTGTTTTAAAGCACAGATGGCTTTGCTAGACACCAACCTCAAAAGATGCATCTGATTTATAAAACTGATGTTGGGAAGGATCATATTGTGAAATCATAGAAGGATTTTGGCTGGAAGGAGATTTTAGAGGTCTGTGGATCAAGGCTCCCATCCAAGTGGGGATAACTGAAGTCAGAGAAGATTGGTCACAGTCTGGTGCAGTTGAGTTTTGAAAATCTCCAATGATGGAGATCCCACAACCCCTCTGGGCAGCCTATTCCATCATTTAACCCCAATCCCTGCAGAATCCTGGAATCATTCAGCTTGGAAAAGACCTCTTGGATCACTGAGTTCAACCCAGCATCATGGGCATGACCAAACTATGTCCTCAGGTGCCACATCCACATATTTTTTGAACATTCCCAGGGATGGCGAAATGATTTTCAGCCCAAGATCACTTCCACTACTTGAAGAAAGTCTACACACCAGACTTTCCTTGGGAAGAGTCAATTCCATCCAACAGTTGGAGAGAGATAATAAAATCATAGGACAGTAGCATTTTTAGGATCTGGTTCCCACAGCTTTGGTATTTGCAGGCTGATTTAACTCATGGCTGATAATTTGGGGGTTCTGATACACAACACAGGGTTCTGTGTTTGATGATTCTAGAGAAATGTCCCCAAATCCTCTGAAATTATTGCTTTGGTGGCAGTGGCCAGGTGAAGGGGGCACAAACCTACACCCCCTCCTCTGGGGCAGAGCTCCTGGTCTTGGTTCAAGTCCCTTTTTTCGGGTGGTTTAAGTGGATATTTGGGACTGTGAGAGCACAGGCAGGGCTGCAGGTGTGATTCCATCCTGCTGACAGACACCGGGGTCACAACCTCCAGCAGCTGCACAGGGCAGGAAAGTGGGGCAAGGGCATCACTGCAGATAAAACTCCAGAGGCCAAAGGGGCAGGAGCTGCTCGTGTTGCTCCATCTGAGGGATGTTTCTGGGATTTGTCTCTGTGACTGCTCTCCTTCCCCAGCTGCAGCATAATTTTCTCTGACTCACAGGCTGAAAGATCACAACCAGAAGAAGAGAAGCAAATCATAAGGAAGTGCTAGCCCTAAACAGCCCCATTTTTTTGGCACTGGTTTGTCAATCTTTCCCCAGCCTGGCTGTTACTGACCTATCTGAGCTTAGTGAGAGCCTGTCAAGTGTTTCTTTGTTTGAAAAAATAGCCATTAATATTTTGTTGATATATTCACCACGACCCTGATTTTGGAAGCGGCCAGGCAGCCTCTCCTTGCTGCATCCCTATGGGCTGTGGGGTTCCCCTGAATATCCAGGTTGCAGAATCCCCATTTCCAGGCCTCTGCTCAGTAAATCAATGCAGAATCAGGGAATAGCTTTGTAGCAGAAGCTACCATTGCCTCAACCCAGGCTCGTAGAAATCATATTTGTGTTCTCATTTGTTAATTACTTTGCTAGATATAGAGCTCTAAAACAGGAATACAAACCCCAAGACCTCTCCAGCACCACGTCACGAATGCCCTTTTTTTTTTTTTTTTTTTTTTTTTTTTCCATTTTCATGTGGGAACCATCTCCATGCTGCGTGAAGGAGGAGGCAGAGCAGCGGGGGCTGCCGGAGAGGGTATCCAAGTGATGGGTGCTGCAGAGACATGTCACAGCATCTATCACACGTGGGATGGTCCTAGCACTGAGCCAAATGCTCTCTCTTATCACAGATTCCCCCCGGAGTTAGTTATGAATGCTTCAACCCCAGTCCCTTCCCTCTTTTGCACGTGCTAATTTGCTTAAAGGATGCTCCGACACTCGGTGCTATCGCCCCCGGCAAAGGCTTCTGTTTGGAATCAAAGCTGCTAAACAGCTTCACACAGGGACCAGGAAAGTTGGGCTTAGGCTGAGTTTTTGCTTCAAGTGTGTTTGTGGAAATAAGGTTTAGTGTCAGGGATCTCCTTGTGCAAATAAAGCTGATCCCAGTCCAGACAGTCCTGCAGGAGCAGCTGAAAGGCTTGAAAGTAAGCAGAGTGGTTCTGATTGACTTGTCTTGGCTCCAAGCAAGGGAAGCTTCAGGGAAATTCCCTGACATGCCAAAGAAAACCCCAAACAAATGCCTGAGGACTCCCAAAATGTGAGTGTTCAAGCACGTGATGCTCAGGGGCACATAGGAACAATCTCCTCACCCTTTGAACTGGGTGGGCCACGTTTACAGATGGTCTTGAGAAGTGATTTGGCACCCTGTGGGCTCACCAGAGCCATGGCATGTCTCAGGAGAGGAGGAGCTGGCTTTGCTCTGGGATACCAGTCAGTGGCAGGGACACATCTTCATCTCCTCGCAGAGATCCCTTGGTGGAGGATGCAGAGCAGGAGAGGGGAAAGATGTGACTTTTACTGTCTGTGAATCTCTTGGAGATGGGGACACTCTGCAGCTTTCTCTTCTAAGGGTTTCTCACTTCCTGAAGGGTGTAACAAACCCCAGTTTGGGGTGGTGGATCCAGAGATCTGAACAGAGACTGCAGATTGCCTGTGGTCTGAACCCTCAAAAACCAATGTGGACCCCAGCAGGATCACAGCAACAGAACTGGGAGTTTGCTCCCTCACTCAGAGGGAAACATTCCCATTTCCATCCTCTGGCTGCTGGAGGAGATGAGGGGGTCACATCTGTGGCTGGGAGATCAGGGAACAGCTATGGATTCTAGGAGATCATTCCCTGAATTCACAGTATTTGCTCTCTTCCCTGGCCATCAGGCTTGACTGGTGCTTCAGCAGGACCTGAAATCACCAGACAAGACTTTCCCACGCAGAAAATCCTCTCTAACCCCCACGGGAGAAGGGCTTTGTAGAGCTGAGGAGGTGAACACCCCAGGATTTTCAAACAGCGTGCCAGGAAAGGTTTAGGGAGGGGAAAGGATTCTGCTTAGGAAAAAAGGGGAGCTTGGTTCTTGAGGAGCTGGTGCAGCTGCGAAGAAGCTGCCGCCTGCTGCAGAGCTGCCAGGCTCAGAGCTGCGGCTCGCTGCCAGCTGCAGCGCGCTCTGCCCGCCGCTTGCATCCGGAGCGGAGCACCGGGGCTCCCAGAAAATCCTCGGGATTGCTGCTCAGCAGCTTCCAGGGACGCCTGAGCCCACCGCAGCCCTGGCAGGGGCAGTCACGGAGCCGGCAAGTGCGCGTTCAGCAGCGCATCCCCGGCTCCCCCCGTGCCGCAGGGCTCCGAGGCATCCCTGGAGCAAAGCTTCGCACCAGGGCTGAGCCTGTCGCCTTCGCTTTGCCATCCCTTTGAGGGGAAGGAGCTAAAAATTGGGTGAGCGCCTGTGAAATCCTGGAAGAACAGCCTCAGATCGTGGCTATTTTTAGCTCCGCGGAAGCTGCGCATACATTAGTGAGGGCCTGCCTTCCTCTCCGGGCTCGGAGGAATCACACGGTGTCCTCCCCAGCCTGCCAGGAAAGAGTTTAACCCTTGTTGTCCCACCGCAGTCAGCGCCAGCCAGCTGCACCTCGGCGTGGATCCTGACCGGGACCAGAACAAGGGGGAGAAAGCTGCAGAGTGTCCCCATCTCCAAGAGATTCACGGACAGTGAAAGTCACATCTTTCCCCTCTCCTGCTCTGCACCCTCCACCAAGGGATCTCTGCGAGGAGATGAAGATGTGTCCCTGCCACTGACTGGTATCCCAGAGCAAAGCCAGCTCCTCCTCTCCTGAGACATGCCATGGCTCTGGTGAGCCCACAGGGTGCCAAATCACTTCTCAAGACCATCTGTAAACGTGGCCCACCCAGTTCAAAGGGTGAGGAGATTGTTCCTATGTGCCCCTGAGCATCACGTGCTGAAACACTCACATTTTGGGCATTTTGGCTCTTGCAAAGTAAAGGACAAACTAAGGGGGTTGTCTTTGTCCCGTGGACCTTGTACCATTATGTGTGGTGGGAGAAGAAGGGGCTGGAAGAAAATTCCAGCTCAGAAATGGCATCTGAGTGCCACCACCATCAGCCCTGGCTGAGGAACAGCCACACTACGGGCTGAGAGGGGCAGGGGGCAGTTCAGAGTCTGCAAAACCTGAAAGTTGATTCCTCAACTCCGGTGACCTCTGGTGATGGCCGGGACAGATGTCACTTGTGAACTGCCACATGTCACCATCAAAGTGCACCCAGCGTGGAATTATAGACTCACAAAATGGTTTGGATTGGGAGGGAATTTAAAGATCATCCAGTTCCACCCCCTTCCACGGGCAGGGACACCTCCCACCATCCCAGACTGCTCCAAGCCCTGTCCAGCCTGGCCTTGGACACTGCCACGGATGGGGATGTTAACCACCATGAGCTACTTAATCCAACTCTGCCATCTTTTAGCCACGCTATTTCCTGGGAAACAAAACCTCATCGCCACACAGGCTCTTCAGATCCTTGGTGCTGCATCTCCTTCCTCCCACTGGCTGTGTCTCCCCTGCTCCAGAGACACCACTGCAGGAAAACCAGGGCTGGGACACAGAAAGGGAACGAGGCCAGGGATGAGCTCACCAGCCTGCTCCAACATGCGATGCCTTTCAGAGCACAATTAACAAAAAAAAAAAAAAAGAATTGAAACCCTTTTTCCCCCCTTTTTTTTTTTTTTTCCCTCGGAGGGGTGAGGAGCAAAGCCTGATCCCTGCACTTCACACCCACAGCTCCTGTCAGCTCCGCTGCCCGTGCACTTTCACATTCTCCAACTCTTTAATATTTATTACCTCTGCTGCTTTGTGTTACTCATCAGCTATTCCTGGCCAGAGGAAATGTACTGGAGGGGTCTGGAGCGTGCACGGTCCCTGTTCTTTGAGGGGGCCGTGAGTACAACAGCACCTCTGAAACACTGAAACACAGTGAGTGAAACACTCACTGCTGGGCCAGCACAGCCTCCCGGGGCTCTGGGGAGACAGGAGACTCAGACAAGCCACACCATCCCCTCACAGTGGCTTTCCAAAGTCTGTCTTAGGCCATCAGGAGAGGAGACCCAGCCTTTTTGGAAGGTACAGGAGCCCTTCCATGGGCATATCCTGCTGATCCCTGCAGAAACATCCCTTAGGAGGTTCACCTGAGCATCCTTCCCTGCTTCACTCACTGTGGCTTTCCACGCCTCCTCCCAGGCCTTTGATTAACCAGGGCCTGCCAGAAGCTTTGCCTGCTTGCAGGATTTCTCCCAGCTGCTGGGGGCTCCCAGTAAGGATATATATATATATATATAAAATAAAATGCAGCAAGTCAAGCTGTGCAGGAGACTGTGGGTGGCTGCACTTGCAGTTGTTTCATTTAAGAGGTAACTCTGAGTTAAGACCGAGAGTTCTAAACAATATTGCAAAGAGGTGGTCACCTTGTAGTGGTCATGTTCAGGAGAAGAACCAGCCCAGGCACGGCACTACCCAGCATCATTGCATTTTTATCTTTTTTCCTCTTCTCCTACTAATTTAAAAGGAGCTTTCTGCTGGAAGCTTAATAGAAGTGAAACCACCTGACCACATCCTCGCTCCACCACCTCCCTCTGGGTGCAGCTGAGTCCTCTCGTGCCAGCAGCCAGTTTATCCAAGTGACACAAATGAGGTCACAGGAGCTTTCTAGCAGAGAGCAGCATCTGGGAGGCGAGGTGTGGGATCCTGCACTCAGCCCAAGGGAGGGATGTTCACGCACAGTTAGGTGCAGAAATGGAGGCAGAGAGGTTAAGTGACTTCCCCCGGGAGAGTGGTGGTTGGTGGGGTTTAATTGGAAATGGAATGGAAATGGAATGGAATGGAATGGAATGGAATGGAATGGAATGGAATGGAATGGAATGGAATGGAATGGAATGGAAAGGAATAGAAAGAATAGAATAGAAAGAATAGAATAGAATAGAATAGAATAGAATAGAATAGAATAGAATAGAATAGAATAGAATAGAATAGAATAGAATTGGAATAGAATAGAATAATTTCAGTTGTAAGGGACCTGAAATGACCATCAAGTCCAGCTTGCAGTTGGGGAGGTCCCTTTCTCCCTGTCCCTGCTGGATGGCCTCCTTTTGGAAGTGCTTAATCCAAAGGAAAGAAAGCCTTTCATTTTCACACCCGTCCTTTCAGCCTCCTGCTGCTCCAAATGCTTCCCCAGCCCATTTGGATTCCTCTCACACTCCTGCTCCAGCCCAGGCAGCTGCTCTGCCCTGCCCTGCCCTGCCTGGAGGATGTTTGCATTAACATTGACTGTCGTAGCTGCTTGGATGAGATCTATCCCAGAATCACCAATAAATTGCTGAACACATTGATCCAGACGTGACTCAGGAGCCACCACTGAATAATCTCCCTCGGCACCTTCCCCTGGCTGAGCCTGGGCAGAGTTTCTGCTCCCCTCAGCAAAGCACTGGAGGTCTCTTCCATCCTGCACTTCTCCAGGGGCAGGCCAGCCTCTGTGGCAGGTGGGGGCTATTGATTTCTGCAATGAATGGATGGATTTTCCCCTTCCTGTGCTCACACCTCCTCCCTCTCCCATGGAATAATTCAGCGCCTCTGTCATTTACTGCCCAAATGCCTCTCCAAAGTGCAAACACGCAGACTTTCCCTGCTGGAATTGTGTGCTCCCCCCAAGCCCTGACCTTGGCTTCCACTGTTTTCTCCTAATCTCCTCTGCTCTTGCCTCCAGGAGGGATGATTTAAACCAGTGCAGTGAGGCAAGGATCCCAGGCAGTGGAGAACATGAAAGTTTTCCTCTCCAGGAGGAAGATGTGTGGCCAGAATTGTTGGGAAAGCTCAGGCTGTGTGTTGGAGGTTGCAGATCTGGCTGGGGAAGGTGGTGGAGCTGCCTGTTGGGATGGACCTGGAGGAGATTCCCACACTCCAGGGATCTGCTCTTAAACAGGAGCAGAGGAGATGTTTTGGTTGTTGAGGATCTGAAGGAATTGCAGTTGTGGGGGGGTTGCAGTTTTGAGCTGAAGAAAAACTCTGATGTCACTGGGGTCAGCTGAGAAGTTGCCCATAGAAGGTGTGGACTCCCCTTCCCTGGAATTGTACAGGAGCAGGAGCAGGATGGAGTTTGGAGCAACCTTGGACAGAGGAAGGTGGCCCTGCCCATGGCAGGGGTTGGAACTGGATGATCTTTAAGGTCCCTTCCACCCAAAACTTCTGGGATTCAGTGAGGGTCTCACCTCTAGCCCGAAATGGCCGTTCCCTGCTCCTCCCTGGATAACCCTCTCCCACCACCCACTCCTCCCCAGCCAGGTCCTTGCAGCTGATCTGAAGTGCCACAGCCCATCTCCTGCTTTTGGGACCCTTCTCTTCCCATCTCCTCCTTTTGGGACCCTTCTCTTCCCATCTCCTGCTTTTGGGACCCCTCTCTTCCCTTCCCCTGCTTTTGGGACCCTTCTCTTCCCCTCCCCTGCTTTTGGGACCCTTCTCTTCCCCTCCCCTGCTTTTGGGACCCTTCCCATCCCATCTCCTCCTTTTGGGACCCTTCTCTTGCCATCTCCCCCTCCCCTTCAGGTGACCTGTCCTGTCCCCTGCTGCTGCTGGTGGCTCTGCAGGGCAGGGACGTGCCAGCTCCCCGGGCTCGTGTTCCAAGGAGCCCTGCAGCAGTGCCCAGGTGCAGCCTGCCAGCCCCTCCTGCCCCTGCAGGTCCTGCCTGCCCCTCCACAGGAGTCAGGACCTCAAACATCACGGGGGTGTGGCATTTGTCACCTCCTGTGTTGGCGGGGATTTGGAAAGACTCAGATGGAACGAGCTCGGAGAGGTGTCCTGCCCGTACACCTGGGATTGCAGAGCATCTCTAGGAAGCTGGGATTTGACAGAACTCCTGCATTACAAACTCCCAGTCTGGCTCAGGTTGCCCTTTGCCTCCACAGCCAGGGCCTGACTGGTTAAAAATTTGCAGCTGACTCTCTGAGCATGTCAGACCAGGACAAAAATCCTTCAAATCCTAATCTAAAAATTCATTATTTGAGCTCTAAAACTTCAAGTTTTTGAGCTCCCAAAGCAGGTAAGCCATGGCAGGCAGGCACAGGAAGGCCTGGACAACACCAGTGACTGGCTTGGACACCAAAAGATTCATCATTTCCTCTTCCATCCTTCCCTGCCTCCCAAAGACCATCCCACATGGTGGCCCAGACCTAAACATCCAACTAGGAACAGTCCTTGTGTGCCCTCTCCTGCCACCCAGGGGAGTGTCCAGGTGGGTTCACAGCCCTTTTTTTAAGTTCCAAACTCCTTCCTGTCAGTTCAAACTTCTTCTTGAGGATTCAAACCCTCTCTGGTAGGTTAAAACCCTTTCTTGAGGGTTTGGATCCCTCCTTGTGTGTTCAAATCCATTTCTTAATGTTTCAAATCCCTTCCTGTGGGTTCAAACCCCTTCCTCTATGTTCAAATCCTTTCTTGTGGGTTCAAATCTGCTCCCTCTGTGTTAAAGCCCCTTCTTGTGATTTCAGATCTGCTTCCTATAGATTCAAATCCTTTCTTGTAGATTAAACCCCTTTCTTGTGGGTTCAAATCCCTCTTTGTGGGTTCAAATCCTTTCTTGAGGGTTCAAATCCCTTCTTGTAGTTTCAAACCCTTTCCTGTAGGTTCATGTCTTTTCTTGTAGGTTCAAATCCTTTCTTGTGGGTTCAAATCTTTCCTGTGGGTACAAATCCCTCCTTGTGTGTTCAAATCCCTTTTTATTGGTACAAATCCCTTTCTGTGGGGTCAAATTCCTTCTTGTGGGTTCAAACCTCTTCCTGTGGGCTCAGATCCCTTCTTGAGGGTTCAAATCCCTTCTTGTAGTTTCAACCTCCTTCTTGTAGGTTCAGATCCTGTCTTGTTGGTTCAAACCTTTTCTTGTGTGTTCAAATCCATCCTTGTGAGTTCAAGTCCCTCCTTGTGTGTCCAAATCCCTTTTTATTGGATCAAATCCGTTCCTACAGGTTCAAACCTCTTCCTGTGGGTTCAAACCCCTTCCTATTTGCTCAAACCTCTTCCCGTGGGCTCCAAGCCCTTCTTTGCTCCACCTGAAGGCAGGGCTTGACCTTGGCCATCGAACATCCCAGACAAACCCATCACCCCCCGCCCCGCCCCGAGCCAGCCGGGGAGACAAAGCTCTCAGGTTGCCTTGTTGGGGCTGCTGGGCAGGATATCCAGCCCTGGAACACCTCCTGGGACAGGGCAGAGTGTCAGGAACGCTCTGCTCTGCTGGCTCCAAGGGTGCAATCCTGGGAGGATTTTGGCAGGGCTCGATTCCCTGCCGCCGGAGCGCTGCCCCGGCCTCGCGGGGTGGCCGGGTGCCAGCGGGCCGGGTTTCCATCCTGGTCTCCTGAGGACACTCTGCTGGAAAGAGGATGCTGCAGGCTTGAGTCATCTCCAGGCTCTGGGGGGAATTGAAATCTCCACCTCCCACTCCCCCCTGCCTGCATGTCCTGCCGCTTGAGGTGGCAGCCAAAGCAGGGCACCGAGCCCGCGCCTTTCGAAGCGGCTTCGGGATCGAGCCCCTCTCCCCGTGCTTTCCTCGGGCAGCCTTTTCCCCTGGCACCTATGGAATATTTTGTGGCATATATTTCACCCCTGCTGACAGGCCAAGCCTCTGGGGTGGCCCTGGATGCTCCAGTTGGTCACAGCTTCTTTTTTTTTTCGGTGAAGCTCAAGCTCACATGATTGGAAATCTTTCTGGAGCCACCGCAGTTGACCCAAGTCTCCTCCAATGGGTTTTCCTTCCTTACTTGGGCTGTTCAAAAGTGGCAAAGCTGATCCAAATTCATCATCTCGGTTCCCTCTTTTATCAACAGAGAGAAAGAGAGAGATTTCCAGAAAGCCACTCATCCCATCTCCAGATAAGTGTCTGCAACACCTCCCACGGATTTCCTGTCTCCTTCCCTTGACTACAGAAGGGTCCAGACGACTGACTGAGAGCTGATGGCTGATACCAGATGTCTCCCATCTCCTTGGCATCACTTCCCTGTCAGATGCCTCTCACCTCCTTGCTGTCATTTTGAGAAGTCATTTTGAGGAATCACTTGTACTTCCCCCATGGAAAAGATCTGGGGGATATGGAGGCTGTGGCAGTGCCATTCCAACAGGTAGGGAAGGAATTTTCCTGTGGGGAGCAAAGTTCATGCTAAAAATGGAACGCATTCCCATCTGACACCTGGAATGGGAGCTCCCAGGGCTGGCTGGGATATTTTTTGTTTCTGTCATCTCTTGATTTGGCTTTTTTTTTTCTCCCCAGTGGGGCAAATGCACAGTTTGGGGAAGGTGACACACGCTGTGAGTAGTTCTTGTCTAGGGCAGACCCTGTCCCGTGGTTTCCATGTCTTTCCCCACCTGGAGGAGTGGCACTGCCTTTCGGTGGAATCCCCATGGAGCTCAATCCCATGCAAAGTCATAGAATCACAGAATAATTGAGTTTGGAAAGGTTCTTAAAGACTGTCAAGTCCAACTGTTAACCCAGCAGGGTCAAGTCTGTCACTGACCCCTGTCCCCAAATGCCACATCCACACGTCTCCTAAATCCATCCAGGAATGGTGAATCCACCACTGCCCTGGGCAGCTGTGCCAGGGCTGGACAGCCCTTTCAGTGAATAAATTGTTCCTAATATCCAACCTAATCCTTCCATGACTGAGCCCCCCCAGCTCCCTCAGCCACTCTCATCAGACTTGAGTGCTCCAGACCCTTCCCCAGCTCTGCTTCCATCCTTTGGAAATGCTCCAGCATCTCCTGCTGGCTTCTCCAAGGCATCCCTGAGGAAGCTGGAACCAGGGGCAAGACTCACAGGCACCTGGCAGTGTTTCAGAGGATATCAGAGATACCCATGGACTGCTGCCAGGTGGGATACAGGGCATGAAGGAGATCTCTGCCCTGCTAGACCCACATCTGAGGGTGCACTGAGCTGCCCAGAGCATCTTGGATGGTTTGGACAAGAGAAATGCAGCTCCTGGGTCCCAGTCCAGAAGGGGAATCTCTACAGCAACAGGCCGTGGAACCAGGCAGGACAACTCCACCATTTCCTCCTCTTCCTCACTCTGTTCATTGCTCCATCCACGTCTTTCCCATGGGAATCCTGCCCCTGCTGCCCAAGCCAGCTGGAAGAATCCCTTGCTATGAGAGTGACAGCACAGCCTGCATGTCCCTGCAAGCCACAGCTACTGGCACCTTCTGTCCTTGCAGCCTCCAGGGCTGCTGGTCCCCTGTCACCAGCTCAAAGATGTCACTGCTCAGTGCTTAGAGAAGGGGACAGCACCCAAAGGGGGTTTGGGAGCTCCCTTGGTGGGTTTGTGGCAGCAAAGAGCAGAACATGGAGAGAATAAATCTACCTGGGCAGCGTTGCTTGTTCTGGGGGCAAATGGAGAAGGCTGGGAAGTGTGAGGCAGCAGGGTAACAGTCAGAGTGGAGCTGAGACACCTCCCACAGACCCTTTGATCTGGTGTTGGAGCAGTTCTCTGAGTAAGTGCAACCTCTTCCAATTCTTCCTTTAGGACTTTTTATCAGCAAGCCAAATCTAATCCATATTATTCATTCCCAACTGTTTTTTCAACTCTTACACCCCATCAACCCCACATTAAAGTTGTTCATAAACAGATCCTGTTCTCCTCAACCTTCTGATTACTATTTCAGTCAGCCTTTATTTTACAAGCAGGTAAAATAAACTCATCCCTGGCTGCAGTGCAGGGTTGGGAGATCCAGGCACAGAACCCAGGAGCCCTGGCTCCCAGGTATCACTGCTCTTTACATGATTGCAATGTTAAAAGTCTTCTGCTGAGATCAGAGTTTGATTGTGCCGAGTCCAGAGCACACACAGAGAGTCAGAGACAGCTCTTGCCCTAAAGGATTTACAATCTGAACTGACAAGGACAGAACCACAGCAAAGGGAAGGATGTGTTATTAACAGCAGGGGAGCGAGGCACTGAGAGATGCAATAAATTGCCTGCAGTCACACAGGGAGTTTGTGCAGGAGCCAAAACCTGACCCTTGGTTTCCCACCGACGCTGCCTTGTCTCAGCCACCAGGGAAGGAGCACACAGAGAATCTGGGTGAGCTGGGGTCAAGTGAGGTCAGGAGCACTGCCAAAAAACACAGCCCCTCACAAAGGCATCCTTACCTCTGCCTCAGCCTTATTTATGTATGGCTGGGAGGGGGGAGAAAAGCCCCTCCTGACACTGCTACCCCCAGTGTCATCATCATCATCACCCCAACTGGTGTTTGTTCAGGTCCCCTCCAAACCCTGTTAGAGGGGTCAGGCCTGAGGCTGATAAACCACTCCAGGTACTTTTGCAGACTGGCAGGAATCACAGAATCATGGAGTCGTCGAGGTTGGAAAAGACCTTTAAGGTTCCAGTTGTAACTGTTTGCCCAGCCCCACCACCCTGCTCAGCACTAAGCCACGTCCCCAAGTGCCACATCCACACAACTTTTGAACACTTCCAGGGGTGGGGACTCCACCACTTCCCTGGGAAGCCTGTTCCAGTGCTTTGTGACCCATTCTCTAAAGAAATTTTTTTTTAATATCTAATCTAGGAAGGGGAAACTGAAATCACTTTTCCTTGGAGGAAACTTGCCTGAAAGAGTGGGTTTCGGGGGACAGCTGTGTGAAATAGTGGCCCACAGCAAGTTTGCTCTGTAGGGCATAAAACTGAGCTGAGACTTGTTGGTAATTTCTGAGTCTTGTCAGGGCATCTGAAAGCACTGAGTTTGTCCCACCTGTCTGTGCACACCTGCCCTGCAGCTCTCCATGTCCACACACCTGAGAGAGAGCATGTGAGGAAAAATAAATTCCCTCTGTTTACTCATACAGGGGCTCCTACTATGCTTGTCATGGCCTCAGGCTCTGCCAGGGGAGGTTCAGCTTGGACATGAAGAAGAGTTTCTTTATGGGAAATGTTGTCAGGCATTGGAACTGCCCAGGGAGGTGCTGGAGTCCCCATCCCTGGAAGTTGCAAGGAAGGACTGGATGTGGCACTCAGTGCTCTGCACTGGGTGGTGAAGTGGGGATCAGTCACAGGTTGGATTTGATGACCATGGAGGTCTTTCCCAACCTGAGTGACCCTGTGATTCCATGATTTTTGAGATTTTTCGTTCTGACATCATTTCCTGCACCATTACCTAGCCCCTAGCCTACCAAAGCTCCTTAGCTCTCAGGAATGGATTGGAACCATAAGCAGTGACACAAAGGAGACTTTTGCCACTCAGTGGAACCCCCAGATCGGAAGAGTTTAAGATTAGGTATGGCAGGGTTTGGTTTCAGTTGAGAACCATCAGTAAATTTAGGTTCACCACATCCAGCCCTGTGTCTCATTTAGGTTCTTGTTGCCCATCCCTGGTCCATTCCAGACATTTCATTTTCATGGAGTCACAGAATCACTGAGGTTGGAAAATACCTCTAAGATCAGCCAGTCCAACCATCCACCCAGCATCACGTGTTCACCGCTGACCCAAGTCCCCAGGTGCCACATCTACACAGCTTTTAAATCCATCCAGGGATGGGGACTCCAAACCTTCCCTGGGCAGCCTGTACCAAGGCCTGACAACCTTTTCAGTGAAGAATATTTTTCCTAATATCCAATCTAACCCTCCCCTGGCACAGCCTGAGGCCGTTCCCTCTCATCCTGTCCCTGTTCCCTGGGAGCAGAGCCTGACCTGCCCTGGCTGTCCCCTGCTGTCAGGGAGTTGTGAAGAGCCAAAAAGTCCTCCCTGATCCCCCTTTTCTCCAGGCTGAGCCCCTTTCCCAGCTCCCTCAGCTACTCCTGATGCTCTGTTCCCTTCCCTGGACACAACATGTCACTGGTTTCTGTTCTGAAGCCACAATCATTAGGACTCCTCTCCTCAGACAAACACAGACATGATTTAGGAAATTAGGGCAAATTGTCCACGGTCTTGCACAGCAAAACCCACATTTCTGAGATCACCCTGACTCCATTTGGTCATAGATTGATCTTCTTGTGTAAATACCTCTCTTTCTCCCTTTCCCTAGAATCCAAGCTGGATTAGGAATAGTTTTGGTATCAATTAATACATTACTGCTGTGGATGCTCTGGACATCAGCGTGTGAGCCCTCGGACGCAGCCACGGCAACAAGGAATTCAAATGAGCTGTCTGATCTCATCCCTCTCCTTGCAGGAGCAAAACATTCCATGAATTATTCGTGTCCAATCCTGGAGTCCTCGTGTGCTCCCGAGTGCAAACAGGCACTTTCCTTACAAGATATTTATGGAGCAGAAGCATCAGGTGAGGAATGAGCAGTTTTAGGCCTCGTGTCATTTACTGGGCCAAGAAAAGGAATTGTTTGTAGGATCGAGCTTTGTTCCAGTCTCTGGGACCTCATACAAAGCAATTAACTGAGAGTTTCAGGGTCGGTGTCTGGCCCTGAGGCCAACAGGAAGAATCTGGCCACATCCATGCTCTGGAACACTTTGAGCCTGCAAAGCTGGGTGGGCACATCCAGATTCTCCAGGGAATGGGTTGAGCAGGGTGGGCTTGGAAAGGCAGGGCAGCTCCTCCACAGCTCTGCTCTCACCAACCGGGAAGGACAGGATGCAATAACACCTGGTGTGGATTCATTGTAAACATTTCATATTGTCAGTGTTCCATGGGAAAGCAGCAGCCTGAGGGAGCTGCTGCCTCTACAAAGCCTTATTCCTGCACAGAATCCTGTCCCAGGGCACTGAGAGCCTGCTCATCCCGGCACAGCCCCTGGAGAAGGATAAAGCCTTCAGGATGTGACCCCCACAACTCATTGCTGTGGCTTTAGGAGGGTCCTCGGGTCTAGCTTTCATCACAATTAGGCTGATTATTTTGCATTTTGCTTCTGATCCATCCCAGCACCAAAAAACATCGCCTTGGCTCAGGCAGGTTTTTGTGTTTGTGCTTTGCAATCTG
>VZTR01029903.1:93595-126907 GCA_013400775.1 Chaetops frenatus
CCTGGCCTCCCTCGGTGAAAGTTAATTTAGGACAGCAGCCTTCGAGTGAAAAATGGTGTTTTTCTGGAAGCACCAACTGAGGGCAGCTGTCCGTGCAGGAAGGGGCAATCCTTGCTTTTAGGAATATCAAGGACAAGTCCCCAGGAGGCCAAGTCATGTCTGAAATTCCTGCTGTTACCCTGATCCAAGCCAGGGAGCTTCTTGGTGATTGCCACAGCACCATCCCTGCCAGAATCATTTCAAGAAGAAACAATAAATAACCAATAGTAACGTGGCTTTTCTTCCTGGATCAGGTTGTTCTCACCAAGAACATGTTCCCTAATAACAGGATTCCACCATGAGGGTGTCACCAAAGCCTGGTAATGCCACTCAAGAGCCCCTGATCTTAAATAAGGTATTTTCCTTCCCAGCAGTGAAAACTGCAGTGCCTTCACCCACTCCTCTGAATAATGGGAGTGTTTCTGCAAGCTTGCCATGGTAATTTAAAATCAATTTTACTTTGGTTTCCCATTATAACTTTTGCTATAGGAAATTAACACTTTAGTAAATCACCTATCGCCTGCAAAAACAACAGAGTGCAATAAATGGTAGTGCCTGTGAGGTTTGATTGGTTTGCAATGAAAAAGAAAACCCCAATGGATATAATAATGTAATGGTGTGGTAATTGAAATACATATTTTGGTAGAATCAGAGAACAGTTTGGGTTGGAAGGGGACTTTACAGGCCATCCAGTGCTACACCCTGCTATGGGCAGTGACATCTTCAACCAGATTGCTCAGGGCTCTGCCCAACCTGGCCTTGGACAGCTGCAGGATGGGCTGTACCCTTTGGATGTACCCCTTGGGGGAGCCAGCATGGTGAAAGCATCACCCCTGTGTGTGCAGGATGGTCCCCAGCCCCACAGCCAGTGCTGGGGCGGGATGTGAAGGTGGTAAATAAAGCTCACTCCAGCCTGTGGCCCTGCAAAGCATTTTGGAGAAGGTCTGAACCCTTCTGCTGTCTCAGTTGGCTTCTGCTGTCTCAGTTGGCTTCACCCACTCATTACAAGGTGCAGCAGAGGATCCTGTTCACCCTCCTGGTTTTGGGAAATGATGCTGGAACCCCCTGGTGAGGCTGTTGTGAAAGCCAGAGCTGTATCTCCCACGGCAAATAAACTGCTCCATTGCTCCTGGAGTTATGGGGCTGATTTTCTGATGGTTTCCTGCCTGTTTTCCCAGCGGTGAGCAGGAATTACAGAATATACCAGTTAACTCCAGCTCTTCCCATGACTACCACTTCAATAAAAACCATGCAAAAGAGATGATGAAGGAAAAACCCACAACTGCCTCTGAGTTCCCCCATTTAAATTGCTACAGCCATTCAAAAAGCCAGGTGTTCCCTGCCATCCAAACCTCCAGATTATCCAGCCCAGCTCTTTAAGTGCACAAGATAAAAGAGAGTTAGGCTGGGCCTTCATCTCCTCTGCTGATGATTCCTGATTTCAGCCCTTGCTGTCAGCAGTCCCTTCCCAGCACCAGCGGAATCAAAGGTGGAACCAGCTCCGACACGAGGAATAACAAAAGCCCCGGCACCGCTCTCGAGAGTCATTAGGAAGCTCCTGCCTCTCTCCCAGCTGCACGTTAATGAGCACAGGGAGAGCTGGGGAGGGCTGGGCCCTGTGTTTCAGAGCAGGCTCGGCAGCTGGATCCTGCCATTCCGTGGCTTTCACAGGGAAAATGCTCCCCTCCCAGGCTCCAAAAAATCCTCGTCAAAACCGGCGAGCGCAGGCGGATCCCGAGGATGGAAGTGGAGGATGGATGGGGATGGAGGATGGAGATGGAAGATGGATGGGGATGGAGATGGATGGGGATGGAGGATGGATGGAGATGGAGGATGGGGATGGATGGGGATGGAGGATGGATGGGGATGGAGGATGGATGGGGATAGAGGTGGATGGGGATGGAGGATGGATGGGGATGGAGGATGGATGGAGATGGAGGATGGAGATGGAGGATGGATGGAGATGAAGGATGGATGGGGATGGAGGATGGAGATGGGGATGGAGGATGGATGGAGATGGAGGTGGATGGGGATGGAGGATGGATGGGGATGGAGGATGGATGGGTATGGATGGAGGATGGATGGAGATGCAGGATGGATAAAGATGGAGGATGGATGGGGATGGAGGATGGATGGAGATGGAGGATGGATGGGGATGGATGGAGATGGAGGATGGATGGGAATGGAGGATGGATGGGGATGGAGGTGGGTGGAGATGGAGGATGGATGGAGATGGAGGATGGATGGAGATGGAGGATGGATGGGGATGGAGGATGGATGGAGATGCAGGATGGATGGAGATTCAGGATGGATGGAGATGGAGGATGGGTGGCTCCTGCAGAGCCCAGCTGCAGAAAGCCCCTCTGATCTCTCCATGTATCTCCCCTTGTTTCCTCCGAGGTATTTTTGGGCGGATGTGGGAATTTTAAGTGTAAAATGACTTTGGGATTTACACCGAGGGTGCAGGGCACAAACAACCAACGGACGAGCCAGGGTGGAGGTTGAGCATGGGTTTAACAAGAACCTCCTCAAAGGTCTGGAGATCCTGGATGGGATAAAGGGTCTGGTTTGCCTTTCTCTTCTTGGGACTCCTCATAAAACAATGGCCAGAAGGTAAAATTGGGACAGAAAGGCTACACCTCCACCTGCAAATCTGCCTTCCAGCTCTTGTCTCCCTCTTCCCTGGACATGCCATGGTGTGGGAAACACGTTTCATCCCTGATGGACACCCCCAGGCTTTGACTCCTGAAGATGGATTATGGAGAGAGAAGGCCATCTTGTTCCCAAAAATAAAACACTTCCCAGGAATCCCAGAACAGGTGAGGCTGGAAGGGACCACAGAGGGTCATGTGGTCCAACATTCCTGCTCAAGCAGGCTCATCCCAGAGCACAGCACAGGATTGTGTCCAGATGGTTCTGGAATGACTCCAGTGAGAAAAACTCCACCCCTCCTCTGGACAATCTGTTCAGGGCTCGGTCACTGCACAGGACAGAAGTTCTGCCTCCTGTCCAGTGGAACTTGCTGGGCTCAGTCCCTGCCCGTTCCTCTGGTGCCATTGCTGGGCCCCTGGAGCAGAGCCTGGGCCCTGCTCTGAGCCCTCCCTGCACCCAGGGACACCCAGGGATGGGGTCCCCTCTCAGCTGGGGCCCCTCTCCAGGCTGAGCAGCCCCAGCCCCCTCAGCCTTTCCTCAGCAGGGAGATGCTCCCTCATCAACTTTGTTTCTAGGCCTGCCCCAGGAGCTCCGTGTCCCTCCTGTCCTGAGGATCCAGAGCTGGGCACAGCACCCCAGCTGTGCCTCCCAGGGCTGAGCAGAGGGCCAGGGTCACTCCCTGACCAGCTGGGAATGCTCTTCCTGGTGCACCCCTGGATCCTTTTGGCTTTCTTGCCCCCCAGGGCACTGCTGGCTCAGGGACAGCCAGTTGTCCACCAGGACACCCAGATCCTTCCCCACAGAGCTGCCCCAGAAGGTCACCCCAGCCTGTGCTGGTAGCCAGGGCTGGTTCTCCCCAGGTGCAGGACCTGCATTTCCCTTTGCTGAATTTCAGAGGGTTCTCTGCCCATCTCTCCCACACACCAAGGTCCCTCTGAAGGGATCAGCCACTCCTCCCAGCTTTGTGTCATCACTGAGCTTCTTTAGGAGGCACTTGTCCCTTCATCCAAGTCAACAATGAGCAAGCTAAACAATTCTGGGCCCGGTATTGAACCCTGAGGAACACCCCAGGTGACAGACCTCCAACCAGTCCCTGTGCCACTGATCACTCTGGGCTCTGCTGTTCAGCCAGCTCATGGAATCACAGAGTCATTAAGGCTGGAAAAGACCTTCAAGATCTGAGCCCAACCAGTGAGTTAAGACCAGGTCCAGCACTAAACCATGTCCCTGAGCACCACATCTATGGTACAGTTCTCAGTCCAGCTCATCCACTCTTCCAGTCCACATTTCCTGAGCTTGTCCAGCAGATAAGATGGGACACAGTGTCACGAGCCTTGCTGAAGTCCAGGCACACAAAACTCACTGCTCTCCCCTCACCCATCCAGGTGTTGCCTCACTGTAGAAGGCAATTGGGTTGGTCAAACACGATTTCCCTTCAGTGAATCCATGCTGACAACTCCTGATTGCCTTTCCTGACACTGATATTTTCCCACTTAAAGCATTTCCTTCTGACAAATGGGCATCTCCCTTCGGGGGACAGCAAACAGAGTCACTGCAAAATGCCTCACTTGTGTTAATGAGCATTTTGCAGATGTGCAGGGACCCCCACCCCTGGGTGAGAGCTCTGCAGAGCCTCCTGGGAGCTGGCAGGGTGTCTCCCAGACTTCCTGGTGCACAGCAAGTCCTGTGGGATTGCTCGTGCCATTCCATGCCACTGTGGAGCTGGATGGACGGGCAGGTGGAGAAGGAAAAGCAGCAATAAATTAAACCCTCCTTGCTCCATCCCCTCTCATCCCAAATCAGCGAGAGGCTGCCTGTGCCTGGGGTGCCACGTCCAAGACAATCACAGCTGACAGTGCCTTCCAGGGACACTGTCACGGGCTTTTAGGCTCATAACTCAGTGAAGGGAAGAATTCCTGACCGACTTCGTGGGAAGGAGCCCCTCTGCAGACAGGCTGGGAGTGCCACCTGCAGCCAGTGTGGCTTCACCCCTGGAACAGCTCCAGGCTGGTGCCAACAGCCCTGAAGGTGAGGGTTGGCTCACAGAGGCCAGAGGAGAGGCTGGGTGAGGAGCCAGGGGTGGGCAGGTCCGTGTGGAACAAGTTTGGTGGGTGGATGGTGACAGTGCCGTGGTGCAGCCACACCTGGTGGGATGGGGAGATGCCCTCGGCTTCTTCTGCTGGTCCAGGTTTTTGTCATGGTTTGGGGACTGCAGGTCTCCCTGAGATATTGGCAGCACCTCAGGGTTTGTGGGGAGTGGATGCTCGGGGCTCCAGGTTATTCCCAACACCAACTCAGATGTCTGATGTCAGCTGGGAATCCTCTGCAGCCCAGGGAGAGCAAGGGACAAGTGCAGAGGGTGGCTCGTGTCACACAGCCAGCCTCCCACAGTGTCATCCTGTGCAGGAACCTCTCTCCAGGGTGGGGAGAGGGAGGATGAGGTGGGACACCTCCCACTGTCCCAGGGTGCTCCAAGCCCTGTCCAGCCTGGCCTTGGGCACTGCCAGGGATCCAGGGGCAGCCACAGCTTCTCTGGGCACCCTGTGCCAGGGCCTGCCCACCCTCACAGCCAGGAATTCCTTCCCAAAATCCCATCCATCCCTGCCCTCTGGCACTGGGAAGCCATTCCCTGGGTCCTGTCCTTCCAGGCCCTTGTAAATGGTCTCTCTCCATCTTTCTTGTGGCTTCTTCAGGCACTGCAAGGCCACAATGAGGTCACCCCAAAGCCTTCTCTGGGCTGAACAATCCCAGCTCCCTCAGCCTTTCCTGCCAGCAGAGCTGCTCCATCCCTCTGCTCATCCTGGTGCCTCCTCTGGATTTGCTCCAGCAGCTCCAGGTCCTTCCTGTGCTGGAGCAGCTCTGCAGGTGGGGTCTCACCTGAGTGGGGCACAGGGGCAGAATCCCCCCCTCTCCTGCCACCCACCCTGGGGGATCAGCCCAGGGCACGGGGGGTTTGGGCTGGGTCATGTCCAGCTCTCAGACCCCTGCTTCAGGGCGGGTCTGAGAGTTAAATTATGAGTTAATTTATATTAAATACCTCATTTGGAAATCCCTCTATTGCCAAAGTACCGAGTGGGGTGAACCCCACACTTCTGGTCCAACCATTCTCCTGTTTAGAAATTGCCTCCATATTCACCCAAATCCCCTTTCCCACACCAGACCCTTGCACCACTTTTATCTTTCCCAGGATTTTGCCCAAAAATCTTTTTATGTAATGATTCTGGAATTAATTTTTGTGCAGTTTTGATATTGGTTTTTTTTTTACATTTATGAGAGCCACACAGGACAATGCACTCCAAGGAAAAATGTGCAGTGAACAAACACAACATATAAATAAATACATACCTTAAACAGGTTCATATATATGTATGCAAACCTATATGAATATATGGCTTATTTATTCATTTGAGGTGCATATACCTGTATATAAAGAGGTATATGGCATATATAAATAAAAGAATAAAATCTGATTTATGAGCTATATGTTTTTATAAATAAACCATCTATGTCTATATATACAATATATATTACCACCTAGGTGGTTTATTTATTCATTTCTACATCTATACAAACAATCTCATTCTGGCAGAGAGGTGAAACCAGGAATTGCTGGATGACATAAAGATGGGAATTCAGTTTTGAGGTCAAACCAGAGTAAATAAATGAGTATTTTGATGGTTTCATGTAAAAGACCTTTGGAACGATTTGGGAAAGCATTTTTAGAAATGTAGGGAATGTCACTTCTCGGCAAAACTGTTCTTCCTGGTTGAACTTCATTTTTTAAATCTCACATCCAGCTCCTGCCATTCCTAGTGACCCATTGCTGTGTGAGATCATCATGGCACAATAAATCATAAAATAAAATAAAGTATCAACGGCTGCTGTAGCTTCATACAGACGGAATTATTGCCATTGGAAAGGGTTTGCTCACAGATGACGCGAGGAAGCAGCTCCAGGTAAGGAGAGAAGTTGCTCTATCAGGTTGCTGCTCCACATGGAGGCATCAGGAGACCATGGCCAAGCTCTCCCTGTCCTTTCCCCGTCCCGACATTCCCGGAGACGTTACATGAGCTGAACTTCGCTCACATTCTGGCATCTGGCTCGGTGGCTCCCACTCCCCCCTGCCTTTCTCTGGTTTCCCTCCCGAGCTGCAGACGGCGGGTCTGGGCAGAGCCTCCCCGGAGCCGCGGCAGCAGAGATCCTATCTCTGCTCCTGGATGCTTGGGAGGGAGGGATGGAGAGAGGGATGGAGGAGCCTCTCCTGCCGTGGATGAGAGATGGGATCGGCTTTCAGCCCCCCCATCCCCTCCTCCGCCACTCCCGTCCCCCCCAGGCTTTGCTCCGGGAGGAGGTGTCGCTTTCAGTTCGACCTAAAAAAGAGCTTTGAAGTGACTCATTGGATTATAGACAGACCCACACGTGGATCCGGGCTGAGAGAAAGGAATCTCGTTCATGAATCCCAATTCATGAATCCAAGCTGTGGTTGTGGAGATGTTCCCCTCCTGCCACGCCAGACCTGGGGTTTAGTTCAGATTTTGGTAGTCTCAAGACTAACAGGCCAGGGAGGTATTTTATTAACGCCTTGATGTTTGGGGAAGGGGGAAAAGCAGGCAGAAATCACCTCCCTGGACGGAGTGCAAATCAGAGGAACAGAGACGTGGCTGTGCTGCCCAGGAGAGCTGGGGGAGGATGCCACGGGAAGCAGTGAATATCTTGCTGTGGAGGAAAGGGAAAGAGCCAGGACCCGGCCCTTTGCCTCTCCTAGAAAATCACTAAAGCAAGCAATAGTAATTGGAGAGCTGCTTGTAAGCCGGGCATCTTCTCCCCTGCTAAAAGCTTTGCCTGTAGCGCTGAAGGAGCGGCTTGTGATAAATATAAATATATTAAAAATATCTGCTCTGACAAGCGTGAAGCTGGAGAGGCAGAGAGGCAGGGGAGGAGGTAAGGCGGGTAGGGAGGCATAAATCAAAATGTTTTGCTGCTCCTAATGAAATCCAGCAACCTGTTTGTGACAAAACCCACTCTGGGTCAAGGGGAAGAGAGGGGGAAGAGGAGCTGACACTGCCCGGTGGCCACGGTGGCCAACAGCTCCCTGAGCCTCACGCAGGAGGTCTGGGTGTCCTTACACTGGGATTGGAGCTTCAGGAAAACCTCCAGCCATCTGTGCCAGAGGATGCAGAGCAATCACAGCCAGGCAGGGCAGAGAGGGGGGGAAAAAGCATTGCAGGGAGGGCTGGGAACCTTCTCAGTGCTCCACATGCTCTGCAGCCAGACAGCTGCAATGTGCTGCTGCCAGCCCTGCAGCCACCACGGCTCCTGCAGCTGGGAACAGGGCAGGAAGAGCAAAATCGCATAAAAAGGGAGGGCTGGGGAGGGAAGGAAGCAAAATGGGAATCGTGATGCTGCTGCTGCTGCTGCACTGTCCAGGATGATGCCTGCAGTGTGCTTGTGGCCCTCACTCATCTCCCAAAGGAGATACAGAGCAAGAAAGGGTTCAGAGAAGGATGGTGAAGGAGATCAGGGGGGTGGAACAGTTTCTGTACGTTCAGAGAATGGTTTGGGCTGGAAGGGACCTTGAAGATCATCTCATCCCACCCCATGCCATGGGCAAGGACACCTCCCACTGTCCCAGGCTGCTCCAAGCCCCCTCCAGCCTGGCCTTGGGCATTGCCAGGGATCCAGGGGCAGCCACAGCTTCTCTGGGCACCCTGTGCCAGGGNCTGAGGACTCCAGGCAAATGTGTCACAGAGACCAAGATTCTTCAGTTCAGAAAAGGGAGAGCTGATGTCATACAAGATAAAGAGCTGTAAAATGCAAAGTGCCCTGCAATGAGGGATTTCCTAACACAAGCCAGGAGCTCCGTATGGGACTGTTGGGTGACAGTTCAAACCTAACAAAAGGAAGGCTTTTTTTCTTCTTTCTTTCTGTAAAGCACAGCTAAACTGAACAACTCCTTATCATAATGCCAGTGATTTAGGAAAAAAAAAAAAAAAAAAAACAAAAAAAACCCCAAAACCAAAAAAAACCCAAAAAAAACACCCACCAACCAAAAAAAAACAAAAAAAAAAAAAAAACAAACAAAAAAACCCCCAAAACCAAAACAAAACCAAAAAAAACCCCCAACCAACCAAAAAAAAACAAACAAAAACAAAAACTCGAAAAAACCAACCAAACAAACAAACAAAAAAAAAACACCAAAAAACAAAACAAAACAAAAACCAACCCAAAAAATCCCAGAGAAACTCAACCACTAAGGAACATTCTGCTATTAAATCAACAGTATCACATCTGCCTCAGGAGCACCCCGGGATACATCCCTGTGTGCTTACCTTGTTCTTGCACTCTCCTGCTGTTACTCAACCTGCTCCTGGCACACTTGAAACCTGGCCCAGCACAACTGGTAGTTTTTTCAGTCCCAAACATGGCCCATTTCAAGTTTCTCAGCATATTCCACCCAAAAGTTAAGTTAACATCTGCAGAGCAGCCTGTGCTGAGCCTGATGCTTGTGACTGCAGGAAACTACCCAGTGCCCTGAAATCCTGCAAAGGGATGAATTTGCCTTGGCTTTCCCAGGAGAACCTCAAAATGTGCCCCAGCTGAAGCAGTTTTAGCCACAGATATTGTGTGGGGTGATTTACCCACATCCAACACCCTGCTTGCAAAGGACATCACACACCTGATGTATTTTGGGGCCACCTGAGGGTGGTTGGGGATGTCAAAGCCACCTGCTGTGATCTCTCCATCAAGAAGTGGTGCAGCTCCTCCAAGATCTGACAAAGAACCTCCAGCTCTTCCCAATGTCCTGACCTTGCTCCCTGCCTTAAATTCGGGCTTCCAAAAGGATTAGGGAATCTTTATGGGAAGTGAATGTCCTTGTGGTTGTCATATGGGTTGTGAGTGGAAATCTGCTGAGCTGTTGGGAAGAGAGGAGGAGGAGGAGGAGGTAAAGGAGCAAGCTCTGGAGAAACACACTGAGGCTGCTGCTGCTCTTCAATCCAGCCAAAATAAACACTGTGGAATTCCCACGTGTTGGTGGAAGTGCTAAACATCGCTGTGAAAGTGGGCAAAGCGAGAGTGACAATTAGGTACTTAATAAATGACTGTTGAAGGGTGTATTTGTTTCTCGGAGGATGCACAGAGTGGGAGGTGCTGTAACAGGGCAGGAATGAGCTTTGGAGTGATTTCCCTCAGCGCCTGGGGTAGGGAATTTCACATGAGAATGCCATCAGATCCCTGGATTTGGCTTCTAGAGCTATCCAGGTTTGACTTCTCCACACAAATAATGGAGGAAAAAATACCCGTGGTCCCTGCTGGTGATTTGTTCCCATTACTGCCTTCCCACGCTGTTCGAAGTCGTGGAGCTTGTTCCAGAGCTGGAATTTGACTGACATCCCTCTCCAAACACTGGAGCTCACTGGGTGATTTTATCTCCTCCTTAGAGCAGAGATTGCCTTGCTGAGGGTGAGTAACCAGTGGTGCCCATTGCAGGAGTGACTGTGCTTTCAGGAATCAAAAGTTCACCCACTGGGCCTGTTCTGATTCAGGAGACAGGAGCCATGGGAACCATTGTTAGCACTTCACAGGAGAGTGGGTTGATATTTTTTAATCAACATTTGCATGCTTAAACTTCGCTTCTGTTTTATTTTTATCCACCTCCTTTCTCCTTGTACATTTTCCAGCGCACAAAAAGGAAGAAAGGAAGAGAACTTTTTAATTAAACTTTTGAAGAAAACTACAGTACAAAGCTGTTCTTTATATTGCAGGAGATAAATCACTGCAAACATTTGGAAGAGCCCAGGCTTTGGTGGGTTGTGACAGTGAAATCACACATCAGGAATGATCTGGGGTCCAAGTTTGGCTCCTGGTTGAAGGGGCCACCAGATGAACTTGGTTGTCACTGCTTATCAGGCTGAGGGACCAAGGCAATGTGATGCTGGACATGTCTTGGCCAGGTTGGATGGGGCTTGGAGCACCTTGTTCTGGTAGAAGGTGTCCCTACCCATGGCAGGGTGGGGAACAGGATGAGATTTAAGGTCCCTTTAAATAGCAAGATGCTTGAGCTGAAAAAGCAGCAGGAAATGAATAATGCAGCGAGCTGAGCTGAACCTTAAGTGGGTAAAATGTGTGCCTGGTTCTGAGGTGCTTGCCCCAGGTGCTGTCTGTGACCAGCTGGGATAAATCCATTTGTGCTCCTTTAGGCACAGGTTTCCTTCCATGAACTGTGAAGGAGGTCAAGGGAACACTCAGAAATGTGTCTCCATCTTGGAGGTTTTCCTTCTGCTTAGGTGACTCTTGTTTTGTTTTTCTTTGAGCCCAACCATTAACCCAGCACTGCTGTGTGCTGTGTCCCCATGTGACACCTCCTGGACACTCCCAGGGATGGGGATTCCACACTTCCCTGGGCAGCCTGTTCCAGTGCCTGAGCCCTCCCACTACGGTGTCACAGTGGAGCTTCTGCTGCCTCTGCTCTGCTGTCAGTGATGAACCAACTCTGAGTAGGCTCGATCCACACAAATCCAGTGGGATGGAGGTTCATAATAACCTCAAAGAGGGATTTTTTCAGGAGAAAACAGAGGGGGAAAAAAGCCCTCTACTCTAGACTAATGATAAGGTTTCCTCAACCCCTCTTGAGTTAGTTCATTAAACACAATGAACTGCCCAAACACCCCTTCACTGGTTCCAGTGAGGGTCTAGCCCTGCTTCCATGGGCTTTGGAGCAGAGTTTTGGTCTCCACACTCAAATCCCTGAGCAGTTTGGCAGCAGCCAGTCCAGCTCATGGGCAAGGCAGGGAGGGATGCTCCCCTTCCACACCCTGGCCAGGAAGGTCCCTGGGTCTAATGGCTCCTATCCTGGCCTTGTCCTCCCCAGTGCAGGAGAATTTGGCTGTCAGATGGATCATGCAGGCACTGCAGTTTGTCACCATGAGAAAGGTGAGCTGTGATAAGCCCAGCACCTGATAAAAGCTGTCCTCAACACTGACAAGCCAGGGTGATGCCCCACACTGTTGGCAGCAAAGGAACAGGGAAGAATGTGATGGGGCTTTTCCAAAGTATTCCTTGGGCTGATCCTGCTGGCAGAGTGGGGGAGCAGGCAGAGGAAGGGCAGGATCAGTAAGAGGGTGCAGAGTGTGATGGCAGCCTGAAATCCCCATAGGTAATTCCTCACATCTTTTTTTGCTCAGACACCAGCTTTGGTTGATAAGGGGACTGCAAAGGTTGTCTGTCACACACTTGGCTTTGTGCTGTGCAGTATCCAGGTGGAAAAGCAGCCCAGCAGATCTCCTGTCTGGTTGGGGTTGCAGAGAATCAGAGAAGCATTGAGAAATCCGGGGGTCTCAGTCTGACCATCAGTGTCCACCACCTGAGCAGGTCAGCCAGGGCTTGGCAGCATCCACGATTCCACAGCCTCCAAGAGAGAGGCTCCACAAAGATGGAGATTCCCCCTCTTCCCTGAGTGCCTCTTCCAGTGCTGCACAACCTCCTGTGAAAAAGCCTTTCCTGTTGTTCCATCTGAACATCCCAACATCTTGGAGAAGCAGTCATGGAATCCCAGGATGGTTTGGCTTGGAAAGAGACCTTAAAGCTCATCCCATTCCACCCCCTGCCATGGGCAGGGACACCTCCCACTATCCCAGGTTGCTCCAAACCCTGTCCAGTCTGTCCCTTCCAGGTATCCAGGGACACCCACAGTTTCTCTGGGCAACCTGTGCCAGGGCCTCCCCACCCTCACAGGGTATTCCTTCCCAATATCTCATCTAAATCTCTCCTCTTTTAGTATTCAACAATTCTTCACTGAAAAAAACCACCAGCTTAACTGAAAAAGGGAAGCAAAGAGTGAATTTTGGTATCAGTTTTACATGAAGAACAAATGGCATCAAAGGAAGAGTGGAAAAGTGAAAGAATTTCAGACTGACATTTCAACAAATCGAGTGTTTCAATCTCCCATGTCAGCAGTTAGCTCGAAAGAAAAGGAGAAAATCACCCTGCAACAAAGGAACTTTTTTTTTAATATCCAAAAGCAGAGGGTGAGCTGCACTGGGAAGAGGAGGGTCCGCCTGCTGAACATGGAGAGAGCAGGAGCCCTTAAAAATCATGTAGGGAAAAAATCGGGGATGGATCCCTCTTCCTCCAGGTTTACTCCTGGATTTCCACCCGTGCTTGAATTCAGCCTGAAGCAAGCTGTGGGTTTGCCTCTCTGCAGGCTGCAGCCCAGCAGCAAACCAGGAGTTCAGAGAGCACAGCAGGCATTATGTCATCCTGCGAGGAGGAGCTGGGCAATCCTGCAACCACTTCTTCCCAAGCCCTTTCATCCAATCAATCCCTCCTCTAGCAGCACTGCTGAAGAACTGGGGGGGAGAAAAAAAGGAGCCTGGCCCCAGGGGATGGGTATTACAAGAGGAGATCCCAAGCCAGGGTGTCCCAATCAGCACCCCAAAAGGAGAAGAGCTGAGGTGCAGGATGGAGAGGGATGGAAGTGTTTCCCTGGCTGTTGTTCACCTGCCAGATCCCTCCTGCTTGCAAGAAAACCTGTGTGCAGCAAAAGGTGATGTCATCCCTTCTTCCCTGCTCCTGAAATCCAGCTCCTCGCTGAATGTGGCTCAGGGCTGGTGTTATTAACAGTTCCCTTTGACAAATCCTGTGCTCTGATGATATCGTTCTTCTCTTTTTTTTTTTTTTTTTTTTTTTTTTCATTTTCCACCCCTCTTTTCCCCCCTTTTTTCTGCACGGTGACCAGGCTCCTGAGACTCAGGTTGATTAAATTTCTATGCCTTGCAGCTTCCCTGGAGTCCACATAATTTATGTAAATACCAGAGATAAGAAACGAGGGGGGAATCACAAGGAAAAATGGAGCATTAAGCCGCCAAGACCCATTAAATTCTCCATCACCCCTTTCAGAATCTCAATGTTCAGCCGCGCCGCCCCCGTGTTTTCCCCCCTTGCCACAGCGGCGTGGATCAAATGAACACTGGTCGGGCTGAGGAAATCCACGGGATCAGTCCCATCTCCTGCCCAAAACACGAGGATTTAGCCCTGCCTGCCGTGAACCGGCGCAGGGAACGAGCCCTGCTGGAGGAGCAGCTGCTGCAGCCTCCGTGCCCGGCTGTATCCCGGGGCAAAGCCGAGCAGCTGGAGCTCCCTCCGGGCAGGGCTGAGGCCGGGCACACCCCGAGGGACAGAGGTGTTGGTGGGTGAAGCCGGGTGAGCAGGGCTGCTCCGGGTGAGGATCCTCAGCAGAGCCTCTGCTCCTCCCTCAGGGTGGCTCCGTGCTGGCAGCTGAGGGAGGCTTGGGCTGAGCCCACAGGCACCACCTGAGCCTAGGCCCAAACCAGCCTTTCAACCCCAATTCTTGGAAAGTCGTGTCGGGAAGGAGCAGGAGTTCGGTCAGCCCTCTTTTGTGCAGTCTCTGCCTTTCCTAAGCCCTTCCTTATCATCCTGGTGGATGTAATCCCCTTCTCCAGCCTGGCCATGGCTCAGGGGGGGGTAGGCCAGGCCTCAGAGCCAGCGAAGATCTCCCTGGAATAGCGCCAAGAAAATTGGCACTGCAGTTTGGTGGTCTGGCTTGTTAAAATGACCACGGAATCATGGAATGGTTTGGGTTGGAAGGGACATTAAAGATCATCCCACCTTATCCCTGCCATGGGAAGGGACACCTCCCACCATCCCAGGTTGCTCCAAGCCCTGTCCAGCCTGGCCTTGGGCACTGCCAGGGATCCAGGGACAGCCACAGCTTCTCTGGGAAACCTGTTCCTCACAGTGTTCTGGCCCCCAGCAAGAAGCAAAACCCAGAAATGATTCCTGAGGTTGGTTTGGGAGGTGGCCTGGAAGAGGGACAGTTCCCAGTTTGCAGAGTGGATGGAAACGCTGTTTTGGGAAGGATGGAAGGACATGAGGGATGGGAAACACAGCAGGAGGGGAAGGCCAGATTGCACCAATTGGCCTCAGGGCCAGGAAACACCTTTGGGAATCTGTTCCTAAAGTGAACGAGCACTTGCCAAACTCCATTCTGGGCCTGGGGTGTCCACCTACACTTGGACACACACATGGACAGCTCTGCCTGCTCCTGAGCCAGGCCCAGCTCAGTCACCACAGCCACAACACTCCCAGTCAGCAGCAGGGCTGGAAGGGCACCTGCTCCCACAAATGACAGCTGAGACCTCTTGTGACAGCAGCAGGAGCCTCGGGGCTCAGACCCAGAAAGCTCCTGAGACACAGCCTCCTGCTTCCCTGGGACTTCCAGTCCTGCACAGAAAGTTCAGCTCCTCAAACCCCAGCTCCTGGGAAACCTTTCCCTCTACAAATGGATGGCATTAGGAATAATGCCATAGATTTTTAATTTAAGTTTTGAGCTCACAGGCACTACTCAAATCGCTTTTCTTAACAAGTGTGACAGACAGAAACACCTCTTTAATGGAGGCAAAGACTCTCCAGTAACAAAATGACTTCGGGATGCTAGAGCTTGAGAAAGAACTGGAAATCCTGAGTGGTGGTGGCATCCCAGGAGCAGAAGTCACTCAGCCCTGGCCCTAACCTGGATGCTGTAGCAGTACCGTGGGTGTTTCTGCCTTCAGTGCTTTGCAGAGTCAATCCTTGGTGCCTGTGCCCAGGGCACAATTAACTACTCCAATAATCTAATATCAACTTATAGATCTTTCAATAGTCATCCAGGATCGAGATCTAATTAAGACTACAAATGAGTTAATCATGTGTGATGAAGTCTTCTAAGAAAATTACAGCGAAGACTTCCATTCTGTGTGAGCTGCAGATACTTCTGACAGAGCCCCAAAGCAGAGACTGAAATAGTGGTGATTAAATGGAGTGACGGGCTTAGAGAAACAAAGCTTTGTAGGTTTCAAAGAAGGAGGCTACCTATAATCTGCAGCTTGGAGTGCTGAATTATTTGAAACAAATTTGACTTGACAGATTCTCTTGAAATCTCTGATAATTTTACAAACCACTCAGTGACCAGCAGTCAAAAGAGACTTATTGAGTCTCACCCACTGGAGCAACATATCTATTTTTGAGCAGTGGGGCAATGAAACACACACCAAGACCACCCTTGATCACAGCCAAAAAAAAACCAAGGAGAAGTGACAAATTTTTTGAGCCTCCAAACCAGCAACGGGAATGACCCAGCCCTGTAAATAATGCGTGCCTGACATTCCCCAGGGTTTGAAAGGTCTGTTCCTTGCCTTCATCCTGTGCCATGGATGCATCATTTGCTGTGCTCTCATGCTAAAAATGACTGCGGTCATTAGGAACAATTTATGCTCAGGGAAATAATTACAGTCATTAATGGGGCTGCAAAGCAGAGGCTCTCAGGGAGCAGGAGGGGAGTGGTGGCAGCAACTGTGGCTGACAGCCACAGCAATTATGGGGTTCCCAGGGTTGAACATCCCAAATAACTCCAATCCAGGCTCAGGAGGCAGCCAATAATTGATAAGTCCAAGGGATGTTTGGGAAAAGCCAGAGGGATCACAAGAAAAGCCACAGCAGTTCCTGGGAGAGTTGGCTGGACACAGAGCAGGGGTGAGTCCCCAGGAGTCACCACTGACCACAGCTGGCAGTTTTAATTCTGCTGGTAATAATCAGTGAGTGGGAACAGTCTCTATCACTTCACAGAAATACAGACCAATATGGAATTGGAAATGTTTGCAAATATCTGCAAAGAGATCCTAAGCTGCATTCCTGAGTCTCTGAGGCAGCTGATGGCATAGGCAGGACTCTCAGCTGGGTGGAAGTGATGGCTCATCCTTTGGGGTAGCTCTCCCAGTGGATTATAAAGGTTGAAGGAAATCTGGAAGCATCCAGTGGGAATGACATTTTCAGGGCAGGTCACACACTGTGACCCAGGAAACACTGATTTAGGGAAATCAGTGAGAACAGGAAAAGCTGCACTTGGTGATGCTTGTGGGTCCCTTCCAGCTCAGGATATTCTGTGATCCTGTGTGTGATTTCCAGGAAAGTCCTGCCTGGATTTCCCATTTCTGTGAAAAGCACAGGGTTATTGGAAGTTAGCTAATAAAGCTCATTTGGGTTGTCTGGGCAGTCTCCTAAAGATTTAATACATTACTTTAAAGAGTGGATTTGGAAAGGACACCGGTCAGCGAAATTGGCCAATGGTTGATTGATAACACAAATATGTTGATTGATAACATAAATATGTGCTATTTGCACTGAGACCAACTAGGAAAGGAAGTTTAACCCAGCTCATGGCTGTTCCTATTTCAGGAAAATCTCTTCCATTCCCTAAAAACGAGTCTGAAGTCAGCCTTGCTGGGCACTCTGGCCACAGGTATGAGTTTCAGACCCTCTACACCCCCTCAGTGACCAAGTTATACCCTTGTGGTATAAAACAAATACAAATTCCCAGCTGCCTTTAGAGGCAGACTGAAAAATATCTTGTCTCTTCAGCACAGAAATGACTGATCCTGTTTGTGTCCCCGTGTTGCTTGCAAGTCTCTGGTCCTGCATTGACTTCCAGGCTGAATTTTGCCAATTCAGCAGCTGGGATCTTGTTGTGATTGAACTTGATAAATTAAGCAGCCTTTTAGGGCAGGGGATGTCCCTGGTGTTTATTTAGTGAGCCAGACTAAATCAATCCATGGCATTGTACACAAATGGGGAATTTTTGCTGTCCCTGCTTGCCTTGGGATTCCCCTTGGTGACAGGCAAGGGATGACCAGAGGGAAAAACACAAAAGCAGGGGATTGGTGGGGAAGGAAAGGGCTAAACCATCACAAAAGATGATGTCCTGCCAAACTTCCCTTGTGGCTAGATTAAACAAAATTAATTAACTGGTTTGAGAATGGTGGTGCTGTGGCCATTTGTCTCCAAACGTGGGTGGGAACAAAGAACCAGCAACATTGTCCCACCTTCAGTAAATCCCTGAGTGCCAGGAGGATGCATATGTTAATATATTTATATAATATTATTAATTTCAATAATATTGCAATCTAATTTTTTTTATTATTATTATTATTACTACTACTACTACTATTACTATTATTGCTATTATATTAAGGATGCAAAATGCTCAGATGGTTCCAAAATACAAGTGTTGGGGCTTTCAGCTGCAGGATGACCAGAGAGGAGGGGAATGACCACATCATGCTGAAACAGGACACAGAGGTTCCGTGGCTTCTCAGGCCTTGGTGCTGCCTCCCAGGCTTCAGCATTTCTCTGAACAGTTCATTTAATAAATGGGTCTTTTGGTTCTGGAGTCCCTCCCTGCTGCATTCCAGCAGGTTTTACACGGAGCATGGTGGCAGGAGGCAGCATGGAAAGGCCTAATTAACAAGGAAACAACCCAGCAGCCAGGAAGGGAATCTGAAGAGGCAGCATGGAGAGATTAGGGCAGCAAGGAGACTGCCAGGGGATCAATCCATACAGGCATGGGAAGAAGAACTGAGGCCAGCTGCAGAGATGAACGTGGATGGTAACCATCACAGAGAGTTTACAGTTGGAAGGGACCTCAAAAATCATCTCAGGGCAGGGGCAGGGGACCTTCCACCAGACCATAAGTAAGGAAAATACACATATTTTTATCCCTGCGTTGCTGGGCACAAAGTCACACAGGAAGTGAGTAGGAGTGGTGCCAATGGCAATTCCCAAACCTCACCTATTTGGTGATTTTGAGAGTGAAAGCAAAAACGGGGGAGTTGACTGAACAATCTCCTGAGGGCATTTCCAAACTGAAATCCTCTGTGACTCTGGGAAAAGTCTGGAGTGGGGAAAGTTGTGTCCAGTTAAAGCCGTGCAGTCCAAATCCAGACAGGGCTGTGGGCTCCAGGAATCCCTTGCAAAGCAAAGCAAAGCACAGGACAGGTAGCCCTGCTTGGAAAGATGCTCAAAGGTTTGATAGCAAAGACAAAATGCAGCTAAATTCCACAAACTTGCTTTCCACAGGGAATTAGGCTCAGCAGCAAGGCTGAGAAGCAAGAACCTCCTTCCCCTGGAGGTCGGTCCCTTGCAATGTGGCCACAGAGGATGGACAGGCCACAGGAGCAGGGGAGAGAAAGCCAAACATGCCAGGTTTGCAGTAGCAAGGGAAAATGTCCAAATGGGAAGATAAAACTACAAAAAAAGCATTAAAAGGAGAGGTGTAATAGCCCAGGAGGAGCAGAGGCAGCGAAGCTGCAGACAGACAAGATATCCTAAGGCTGTTTTCCTGCCCGAGGCAGCAGAGCCGTGTTCACCCCGGCTGCCCTGCACAGGATGAGTTTAGGGCTGAAACTGCTCCATTTTAGAGGCATTAAAGGCTTTTTCTGTGCTGGTGCTCAGGGCAGAGCAGGCTCTGGCCCTGGGGCTGTTCACCCTCGCAGGACCAGGTGGAAGCGGCGTCTCCACATTCCCTGCGGGCAGGGGAAAAGAGGATGAGGCTCCTTCCCTCTGCACTCTGCTCCTGCCACCATGCAAGGAGTGGGAGGCAGGATGACCTACTTGTGTCATGCCCTTGAATGCCTCTTTTTGCTCCAGCCAAGGCATCTCCACGCTCCGAGGCTCCCGCTCCTGAACTGTCTGAAAGGATTGTGTTACTCCCCTCTGCCATCCCCTCCTGTCCCCCACCCATCCCCTTGGCTCACCTGGAGCTGGGAGGGCTGCAAAAGCATTTTGAGAGATCCAGAAGGAAGAGAAAGCAGAAGCTGGATCATTTTCATCCCCTGGTTTTGTCTGGGGAGGGGGAGATGGGGTGGAGAGGAATCCCTTGACGTTACATTCCTGAGAAACAGGGATCCATCCAGGTGCTCTCCTTGATGAGAGATGTAAATCCATTGGTATCTTTAGTGTCCCTCCAGATTTAGGGCAGGATTATGGAAATCATTCTTTCTTCTCTCTTCCCACAAGGAAGGATGGGAGAACTTGGCTTTTGGGGATATGGCTCTTTTTTTTTTTTTTTTTTTTTTTTTTTTTTNTTTTTTCCTTCTTTTTGGTGAAGATATTTATTTATTTGCCTGCTTGGCCAAAAATATGTGAGGGATGAGCATTTCCAAAGCTCTCAGAACCAGCAACTCTGCTCCTTCACTGATTTTGGAGGTATACCCCTTGTTGACTTCAGTGGGAGCTGAGATAGCCCAGCTCTGCAAAATCCAGCCCTGAAAGCTTAAGTTCTATTAATCCTTATTTTTTAAAGATTTTTATTAAAACTTTTACCACACATATTATCACAAGTTTTTGGCACAGCCCCTACAAAACCAAAGACATTTTCGCTGCACCTCGTGAGACGCTCATGAAGAACCTCCTGCCTGTGTTACTGAGCTCTTGTAGATATTTCTTGGTCCTTCAGCTGCAGCTGTGTCCTCACAGCTGTGACAGATTTCGTTTAAAGCCCTTTATCTCCAGCTATGATGTGCTCTGATTTAACCAGCCCTGCCCACCCCAGTTCCCACATTCCATGTGGCTGATGGGAGACACAAGGAGCAAACCCCACAAATCAGACAGACAGGTAATGACAATTTCCCTCTCCCATGGGGGAAGAAAGAGTGGTTGTCATTTTGACTTCCCTGAGGAAGAGGCTGAAGGAGCTGAGGGTGTCCAGCCTGGAGAAGAGAAGGCTCCAGGGAGAGGTCAGGGCCTAATCCCAGTGCCTAAAGGGGCTTTTGAAAAAGGGAGAAAGGGACTTTTTACACTGGCAGTCAGTTATAGGACAAGGGGGAACGGTTTTAAACTAAAAGAAGAGAGATTTAGGTTAGATCTGAGGAACACAATCTTCCCTGTGAAGGTGGGCAGGCCCTGGCACAGGGTGCCCAGAGAAGCTGTGGCTGCCCCTGGATCCCTGGCAGTGCCCAAGGCCAGGCTGGAGGGGGCTTGGAGCAGCCTGGGACAGTGGGAGGTGTCCCTGCCCATGGCAGGGGGTTGGTACAAGATGATTTTAAGGTCCCTCCCAACCCAAACCATCCTGTGATTCCCTGCTGTGGAGTTTTCCCTGGACAGAAGCAGTTGAACACACTGCACACCTGCCACTTCCTCTGGAAGCTGCTCTGCCTTAGGATGGGTCAAAATGGAGAAGCTGCTCAAGTTTTGTCCACTAAGACAAGGCCTTGTGAAGTCACACAAGGACACACACTGGGAGAGGGGCCACGCTGCTCAGGATTGTGTCTGGATGGATTTTAATCATCTCTAGGGAAGGAGACTCTCCCCTGAAAAACACAAGGAAAAACCAGTGTGTGGCACTGTGAGCAGGATCACAGCCAGCCCATCCCTCCTGCCCACAAGCACCTTGTGCTGTGAGGTGCCCAGAGATCCTTGGGGAAGAGCTTCCCTGACAGGTGGGGTCCCAGCAGAGCAAGGTGAATTTGCAGCTCCTGGAAGAAGAGCTGTGGCCTTGCCACCACCTCGGGATGCTCCATCCACCAACACCTCCTCCCCCAAAGAGCAGGGCCCCCTTTCCTCGCTGCAGACCTGGCTGAAAAAGCCTGGCCAGTGTCCACACATGAACATCACCATCACCATCATCATTCCCCCCGGGAGCACATCAAGAGGAAGTTAATGTGAAGAGAAGGGCCTCCCCATCATCTGTTCCAGGAGTGACAATGATCCCTGGTCAGCCTGATCTCGGGGGGACTGAGTCCCACAGCCAGAGGGCAGCTGGACAGAAGGTCTGACCCTGCTGCACTCCAGGAGTTCACCCCAGGCCTCTTCAGTGCCAGCCTCCCTGGGGGGCTCAGCTGTCTCCCTTGGTCACATCACGGGGGGCAGCAGACAGATGATTTACAGAGAGCTTCCCTCCCTAAATTCGTGTTTTTTTGTATTTGGTTAATCCTGGTGCCTTCCCGCTGCTCCAGAGCTCCCTGGGTAGAGCAGCTCCTGCCATTTCTTACAGCAAAACCTGGAATGGGCTTCAAACCATGAAGAGATGTTTTCCTTTTGGATCTCCCACCTTTAAGGCACCACCCCAGCAGTATCCCTGCTCTGTGCTGATTCCAGAAGTGCTCCTGGGAACCACCTGAGCCAATGCTACTGGCACCAAATCACACCCTGGCGCTGCCTAATCCATCCATACAGCTGGAATCTGCAGGTGGTTCAGAGAAATGATGGAGCAGCTGATATCTCAAGCCACTTTCAGGCACTTTTAAGACTTTTCTCTCTCTTTTTTCACCCCCTTTTTTTTTTTTTCCTAAAAGCAGAGTGATTTTCTTTATGCTGCTCCAGGGATGGAAACCTCTGGGCTAGAGCAGGGGGTTCTGTGCTCCAGCAGTCCAGATTAGTCACTGATGGGACCTCTCCTTTTTCCATTCATAAGTCAGGACTCTGCTTTCCATCTCCTTTGGGAATGTTCAAAAAGCCCCTTCCTGCACTCAGGCAGGAATTCTGTTTCATTCATGCCATTTGTTTTCCCAACAAACTGTATCACAATCCCATCAAGCTGAAGAAAGCAACATGGAAGGGAAAGACCCTCTTCCCAAGGGGTTGGAGACTCCAGATGATGGAGAGTACGAGGTCTCTCTGCTCAGGTCCAAGCTGTCACCTCATTCATCAGCACATCTGATGCAGCATCAGAGAAAAGAGGGGTTCAGCATTGACATTTTGGGTTCTGCAAGTTAAATATTTCTCAGAAAATATCCAGCACTGTGCCCAGAATGGAGCTCTCCCATCTCTTTGTCCCATTCAGGCTACTCATCTATGAAATCTTCTGTGCAGATTTATTTTCAGGGGGAAAAAAAATCACTCTGGTTTCAGCAGGAAGAGAGTTTAAAGTAGAATTGCTATTTCCCAGTGGTGCTGGGGGCTCTTACACTAAATCACATTACTGCAATTTAAAATACAACCACACATCTGCCGAGACTTGGGTATTGCTCATATGTGTGTTTTTCAGGCTGAGGCAGGTATTTTTAAGTGAATTTTTCCTCCTATTTGAGGTGTAAGATGAAGCCGAATTCCTTTGCATTTTCCATGGATTCTCCTGCCTATCCAGTTGGTTACCAAAGCTCAGCTGCTTTGTGCTAATTTCTTAACCTGGTTTTGTGGCGGGGTCCCGGGTGGATTGAACTAATTTGGAATAAGGCGTGTCTGATTCTGGAATAGGAGCATCAACACAGGGAATTAATTATGAACCACTAATGTCAAGTGTACAGTCCAGAATAAGTCCTTGGATAGATGAAGCTTAAGGCCATCATCTCTAATTTTTCTCAAAAGCAAATGATTTTTTTTTCCTTGTCTGTCTCTCGATCTGCCCATCAGGAAATAGGTTCCTTGCTCGTGCTAGGGGGGTTGGAACTGGAGAATCTTTAAGGTCCCTTCCAACCCAAACCATCCCGTGATTTTATGGCCATGAAATGGTCACACAGATATTTTGTCCTCACCTCATTCCAAGCCCTGATCACTCAAGGCCAGTTCTGTGAATGAGGTGCTCAGTGTGCAAAGTCCTTCCTACACTTAGGGCTTGATCTTGACCTGGCAGTCACCAGGATTATTTGTCTGAAAACTTACTCAGGTCACAGTCCCCACCTTATCAGAATTCAGCCAAATACAGATCATAGCATCCCAGAATGGTTTGGATTGGAAGGCACCTTGAAGATCATCTCATTCCAACCTGAACACCTTCCACTGTCCCAGGGTGCTCCAAGCCCTGTCCAGCCTGGCCTTGGGCACTGCCAGGGATCCAGGGGCAGCCACAGCTTCTCTGGGCACCCTGTGCCAGGGCCTCCCCACCCTCACAGGGAACAATTCCTTCCCAAAATCCCATCCATCCCTGCCCTCTGGCAGTGGGAAGCCATTCCTTCTTGTCATATTATGAACCTTGTTTAGCTCTGGGTGCAAATTACAGCACCTCCTGTGCAGCAGCTCAAGCAGGATAAATTTAAATCTGAAAAGACTCCTTGTCATGAAAACCTTGGATTGTGGGTGTGTTGGCTGACAGAAACTTCCCTTTTATCGTGGGAAGTTTCAGGAACTTTGCTGGAGGCCATGACAGAGACATCAAGGGATCCATCCACTGCTAAGGCAGGAAGAGCTGTACAATGGGGAAGATTTTGGCTGGATGAACTTGTCTAGAGAAGGACAACTGAAAATCTCCAGCCAATATCATCCCAACGGGGTGGGGATGACTCTTCCATGGCTTCCTGGTGGAGCTTGGAGCTCCTGGGATGCAGCAATGGTGAGACTTGGTGGTGGTCACAGCAGAGCTGAGCCAGCATGGGAAGTGCCACCCAGGAGAAGGGACTTGAAGGTCTCCAGGTGATGCCTGAAGTGGCTCCCTGGAAACAGAGACCAGACAGGAGGAAGGGAATGCAGGTGGAGATTTATCTAAAAGGCCTTCAAAGGCTCACCCTGGAGAGCCAGAGGCTGCTCTCAAAATGGACCCCAGGATGGACAATGAGTCACGAATTCTTCCCACCTTTCTAGGTTTTGTCCATTTGCATATCAGCATCAATTCCCCAATTAAAAGTTTAGATAATGATGTCATTTCCCCCAGCTTATCTCCCCTTCTCAAGGTGTTGGGTTACACACTTTGGGCCCAGGACAGGCTGGGTGTCCTTGGAGAGCAGCTGGGAGAGGCTTTGTTATGTCAATCTCAACATGAGAGAACAGCAGCTCCCAGGCTGCAAAACCCTGCAGAGTTACACACTGAGCACTACAGGATTTGAAAAATATGAAAGTTAAGACCCAAGGCATCACAGAAGCCATCATTTCTGCAAGGAGATGGATGTGGATGCTCCTTACCCACCGTCCTGAAGCCAGAGGTGTCTCCTTGCCTGCCAGAAATTTTGGGATCAGCCCTGGGGACTGTGCACACCCCCTTGGGAAGCAGGTGACAGGCTCTGCCCACCATAAGCCTCAAGTTTACAACCCCAACAGTGGCTGATGGTGTGGAGAACTCAAACCACGACTTTCTTTTCTTTTCTTTTTTTTTTTCATCACAAATACCTTAAATTTTCCTGGGGTTTCTGGAAAAACGAAGTCATCTCCAGGCCCCCAGTCTGTATTTTCTCTATTTTCCACCTGCCCCTCTACACACAGCTCTGGGTGCAAATCTGGCACACCCCAAGCATGCACAGGGATGCTCTGCTTGGCTCCCACTGTGGTGTGGCAGCAAGGACATCCCTGTGGGACAGCAGCTTCTGCTCCCAGCACCCCCATGTGCTGGATTTCCAGCAGATTTCCAGATGTCTTCTTCAACCCCTGAAATCCCTTCTCAGAGCAACCGCTGTCCTGCAACCTGAAAGGAATTTTCCACCCAGCTACTCAAAAATTTTCCTTGTTCCCCTTGAGAAACTTCACACCTGCAGGTGGCTGCCATGAATACACAAACTTGCTTTTCTCAGCCTCCTCTCACCATCCCACCTCAGCCCCCAGTGGTTGAAGGGCAATGACCCAGCACAAGGCTGTGACCTTAATCAACCCCACCAGGCACTGCTGCAAAGCTGAGGACAGCAAAAATCCAGCCTTAGCTGAAAATTCCTGGAGACAGAGAAATCCTGAATTGGGCTGGGAATTCTTCCACCCTAAGAAGCCTGCAAACTTTGGATTTTCCTCCTTTGTGTTAACCCCATATTTTTTTGGGAGCGAAAAGAGTGATGGAGCTTAAAAAGAAGAATTACCTGATCTGCATATTCAATGAAGCTCAAATGCTCCATAAATGCGACGTGAGTTTTAACAGTATTTAATGGTTTGCATTAATTAGCAAGTCTTTAAAGATGTCAGACATTTGTAGATTTAAAAACTTTATAACATTCAATAAATTCAGTGGGGCTTAATGAATTCCTGCAGATTTACACAGCTTTGGAAGGAGACTCTGTCTTAACTTCACCAATGTTTGTGATTTTAAGTGAAATGGAGAAAGAAAAGAAGGAAAAAAGAAAAAGAGTGGGGAGAAAAATGAGACTATTAAGTTGTGATTTACTGAGAAACAGATATATTTTTCATTTCATTTCAATATTTTGCTACTTGATTGATTTTTTTCGAGCAGTTCTCTGAAAAACTGTTGATGCAATGAGGGATGGGGAGCTCTGCAAACCTCCATGTCTCTGTACACAGACTCCAAGGATCATTTAGGTTGAAAAATACCCCTGAGACCATTGAGTCCAACCTGTGACTGATCCTCACCTGGTCACCCAGCCCAGAGCACTGAGTGCCACATCCAGACATGAACACCTGCAGGGATGGGGACCCCAACACCTCCCTGGGCAGCCCCTGCCAACCCTTTCCAGGAGGAAATTCCTTCTGATGTCCAACCTGAACTTCCCCTGGTGCTGTTTTAGGTTCTGTCCTCTCATCCTGTCCCTGTTCCCTGGGAGCAGAGCCTGACCCTCCCTGGCTGTCCCCTCCTGTCAGGGAGCTGTGCAGAGCCACAAGGTCCCCCCTGAGCCTCCTTTTCTCCAGGCTGAGCCCCTTTCCCAGCTCCCTCAGCCTCTGCTGGGGCTCCAGCCCCTTCCCCAGCTCTGTTCCCTTCCCTGGACACGCTCCAGCCCCTCAATGTCCCTGTTTTTGGGAGGGTCCCAGAGCTGTCCCCAGCACTGGAGGGGCCCCAGCAGTGGCAGCAGAGGGGACAGGCCCTGCCCTGGCCCTGCTGCCACCCCAGAGCTGGCACAGCCCAGGTGCCATCGGCCTCTCACCCACCTGGGCTCATGTTCAGGCACTGTTGACCAGCACCACCAGGTCCTTTCCTGCTCAGTAGTTTTCCAGTCAAACACATCCATATCAATATCTGGATTTGTATATTTATCCACACACACACACACACAAATATAGATTTAATATCTAAATTTTGCTGCTATTATTTCTGAAGGAAACTACTTCAGAAATCAAATTCTACACACGTATCCTAAAGGTCAACTTCTTGCATCCATTTGGGACGAACACAAAGACTGGATATTCCAATTCCCCCACACACACCTTTGGTAATTACAGAGAATTTCGGAGAAACTCTTTGCCCAGAGGGAAGCAAAGTCGGAGGCAGGGGCAGGGCTGAAAGCAGAGCAGGGGGAGGAAAGGGAACATAACTCATCCTCGTGGGTGGCATATGTGTATGAATGGGCTGGGATTTATCCTGAAACAACTTCCCGTGCTCACATCAGAGGAGAGACAAGAGGAGTCATAAAAGCAATGAGAGCAGAGAGCAGAAGGAGCCTTGGCTCTGCCTTGTTCTGGGAATTATCCTCCCAGGCATCTCACCAGCCTTCTAGTCAGGATCACTCATCCCACTCCTACACACTGGATATACAAATACCAGGAAATGGTCACTGGAATGCTGTCCCTGCCTTTGGAAAGGCCACTCCAGGAGGGATGAGCAGGTGATGACACAGGCCCTGTTGGCTGCTCTCAGGTGATGGGGCTGGAGGAGGAATCACAGGGGGGAATCACTGCAGGTTCCAGAGGGTTGCCACTGCCTTTTCTTAGTCATCATTACCACACCAAGAACTGAGCAGAGACCCCACAAAGAAATGAGATTGTGCCAGGGCAGGTCAGGATCCTCCCACAGATTCACCAGCAGGAACATGGCACAGGGTGCCCAGAGAAGCTGTGGCTGCCCCTGGATCCCTGGCAGTGCCCAAGGCCAGGCTGGACAGGGCTTGGAGCAGCCTGGGACAGTGGGAGGTGTCCCTGCCCGTGGCAGGGGGTTGGTACAGGATGATTTTAAGGTCCCTCCCAACCCAAACCATCCTGTGATTCTGTGGTTCCCTGCTGTGGAGTTTTCCCTGGACAGAAGCAGTTGAACACACTGCACACCTGCCACTTCCTCTGGAAGCTGCTCTGCCTTAGGATGGGTCAAAATGGAGATGCTGCTCAAGTTTTGTCCACTTCTTGTCCACTGAGATTAGATTTTAGGGAGAAATCCTTCCCTGTGAGGGTAGGGAGGCCCTGGCACAGGGTGCCCAGAGAAGCTGTGGCTGCCCCTGGATCCCTGGCAGTGTCCAAGGCCAGGTTGGACAGGGCTTGGAGCACCCTGGGACAGTGGGAGGTGTCCCTGCCCATGGCAGGGGGTGGAACTGGCCGAGCTTTCTGGTCTCTTCCCACCCAAACCACTCTAGAATTCTATCATCCTTCAGCGAGGATTTCTCATTTTAGTGATTTTACCCACATTCTCCACCCAGCAGTGCCCAACATCACACAATTTGGCCCCAAAAGGACCACTCCAGTCCTGCTCACTTCCAGCACAAAGCACCTCCCCGTATTCTGAAACCTCCTCCCCTTCACTCCGCTCATTTTACCCCCGCTCCCCTTCATCGCCGGCAACAACAAACAACGAGCGAAGGGTTCTCCCGAGCCATTATCCCAAACTCCTGCCTCCTCTGTGCCTGTCAGATGCCACGGCCGGGATGCTCTTGGCCCCCTCCCCGGCCTTGGCAGGACCCTGTGTCCAGCAGGCAGCGGGGAGCTCGGTGCCCGCGGCGCAGCTCGCAGGGGATGCTGCCCATCCATCTGGAGGTTTTTTGGGTACGAGGTGCTGACGTGCTGCTGCTGCCTCCGCTCTCCCGACGGATCCCGGCGGTGCCTCTGGCCCCATCCCGCCGCTCATTTGCTGACACGGATCGGCTGCTGGGGCTCGCAGCAATCCCGGCATGGGATTTTCCTGGCCATGGGCTTTGCTGGGAGACTGACAGAGGAAGCGAGTGTGGAATTGCGACAGAGGGGAAAGCTGCGGGGGAGTTTTGTCTCGGGATGACGAACAGGAGCTGGAAAGGCTGAGGGGGAAGGTGATGAGCAGTCACGAGAGTGGCCTGAGCTGCTTTGAGGCACGGGCTACAGCCAGGAGAAAGGGCGGATACAGATCTCCCTCCTCGCCCCCGAGCTGATACAGCAGCACCGAACGCTCTGCTCTGGCCACCAAGTCGCCACACTCGGCCGTGCATTTCAGAGCTGGGCTTGAATTGCTGTTCAAAAAGGTTTTGCCACGGCCAGAGCATCCTGCTGGACTCTGGTGGCTGGATAAATAACCACTAATTAAGGTCTCATTTGTGTTTCTGTGTCAGAGCTGTGCACTCATGGGCTGATGTGACCTGCTGGGTGTCTGAGCACTGGGAAACTGAGGCACAGAGCAGTGACCAATTTGGTCTGTGCAGCTCTGGATCACAGAATCACAGCATGATTGTGAGCACTGCAGGACCACTGCAGCTCCTCTTAGGCTGACCCCCACCCTGCACAAGCAGGGTCCCCTAGAGCAGGTCACTCAGGGCTGTTTCCAGACATTTCTGGGATATCCCCAGAGAGGAGACCCCACAGCCTCCCTGGGATCTGTTCAGGGCTCGGTCACTGCACAAGACAGAAGTTATGCCTCCTGTCCAGGTGGAACTTGCTGGGCTCAGTCCCTGCCCGTTCCTCTGGTGCCAGTGCTGGGCCCCTGGAGCAGAGCCTGGGCCCTGCTCTGAGCCCTCCCTGCACCCAGGGACAGCCAGGGATGGGGTCCCCTCTCAGCTGGGGCTCCTCTCCAGGCTGAGCAGCCCCAGCCCCCTCAGCCTTTCCTCAGCAGGGAGATGCTCCACTCCCTCCATCATCTCTGCAGCCCTCCACTGGACCCTCTCCAGAAGCTCCAGCTCTCATTCCATGACGATTTCCTGAAGGAAATCAACCTTCCTGGGACATGTGGGAAAGCACAGCACTCTCCCAGTGGAAACACAGGAGTGATGCTCCCTAAAAACACCACAAACTTCATCTGCCAACTGCAGCTGGGCACAGACTGCCTGGTTTGGCATCACTCATCTTGCCTAAATCCAAAGGGAACATCCCAAGGCAACACAAGTGGTTGGAAGCACCAAAAAATGGAAAATTTGAAGAGCTTTGGGGAAGGAGATGAAAATTTCCCTTCAGCTCCGCCTTCTGCCCTGTGTCCTCAGTCCTCCTTGAAGGTTTGGGAACTCGCTGTTCTGAAGCTGGGGTGATAAAAAAAAAAAAAGTCTGTGCCCTTTTTGGATAATATAATAAAGACTTAGATGCTTTTCAGACGTCAGCTGCTGCCAGTAATCAGCGCTTCGCAGCTGCTGAGTCACAAATAGCTTGAAAAATATTTCCAGTCCTTGCTCTCCTGAGAGCTAATCCCAGAATGGGCAGTCATAAAAAACCATAAATCCCCAAATTACCAGAATGGCCCCAGAAATCTCTTTTAAGGCGATTATTTCGATGTCGGTTCTGGATTGTCTTTGCCTCGTTGTTTCCCCTCCATGTCCCTCCCTCCTCTCTTTTGCCTGGAAAAGGTCATTCCTCTGTCCCTCATTCTCCAAACCCCTCCCTAACACTTTGGGATCTGCCCTCCTCCTGGCATGGACTCTGTGCCCCCTCCCCACACCTGCCCTGTCCCCTCTCTCTGTGTGTCCCTGCCAGAAAATGAGATTAAACACTGTAACACACTAAGCACAGAGAGATTATTTTAGTGGGGTTTTTTGGGGGGTTGTTTTTATCATTCATGAGGAGAACAGAGATGTTCCCACGTGGGCTTTTCCACAAACTTTTCACTCTCCAAAGCAAACATAAACCTTTGCCACAGCTGTCTGCAGGAGACCTCATCCTCGTGTCCAAAGGGCTCCTCTAGGTTTGTATTGAGCTTGGTCAAAATTGGTTTATCCATTATTATTGAGAAGAAAAAGAAGAAATAACCAGCTCCTTTATGACACTTTTTTTACAAGGGAATGCCAAGCACAATGCAAAAGTTGTCACCATTAATTAAGCAGAAGAAAGACCAGCTGAAACCCACATTAGAGTGTCCATGCAGCTGTTGGCATCATTTTAAATAAGTAAACATATAAATATAAAAGCCACAGTGATTCTATAGGAATATAAATGTATTTATTTAATTTTTTAATGTATGTATTTTAAGTGGGTTCCAGAGGAGGCCACGGAGATGCTCCAAGGGCTGGAGCCCCTCTGCTCTGCAGCCAGGCTGGGAGAGCTGGGGGTGCTCACCTGGAGAAGAGAAGGATCCAGGGAGAGCTCAGAGCCCCTTCCAGAGCCTGAAGGGGCTTATGAAAAAATGGGAAAGGGATTTTTTACACAGGCAGGTTGTGACAGGACAACAGGGATCTGTTTTAAACTAAAAGAGGAGAGATTTAGATTAGATCTTAGGAAGAATTCTTCCCTGGGAGGGTGGGGAGGCCCTGGCACAGGGTGCCCAGAGAAGCTGTGGCTGCCCCTGGATCCCTGGCAGTGCCCAAGGCCAGGCTGGACAGGGCTTGGGGCAACCTGGGATAGTGGAAGGTGGAGTGGAATGAGATGATCTTTAAGGTCTCTTTCAACCCAAATCTTTCTCATCTATTGCAGAGGATCAGGAAGCATCTGCTAATTCTTGTCAGGCAAGTTCTTTTTTAAGGAGATGATGTGGCCAGATGTTGATACTGTCAGTTTGAAGCCACTTCCCCTTGGCATTCCATATCCTTGTCCCCAGTCCCTCTCCAGCTCTCCTGGAGCCCCTTCAGGCCCTGGAAGGGGCTCTGAGCTCTCCCTGGATCCTTCTTCTCTCCAGGTGAGCACCCCCAGCTCTCCCAGCCTGGCTCCAGAGCAGAGGGACTCCAGTTTTGGGAGCATCTCTGTGGCCTCCTCTGGACCCTCCTCTGATGGGGGGTGGCCGTATCCAGGCCCTCTGTGGGTGCAGTCACAGTCCCTGCCCCCTGCCCAGGCATTGTGTGGGTCAGTGCTGGTTGTTCTTGGCCCATCAGTGGCAGGACAAGGAGCAATGCAGGCAGTGAAATTCAGCCCCCGTGTCAGGGTCCCAGCACTGCTGCTTTTACTGGTGCAAACACCCCCTGCTTCTCCCTGCTTTGCCCTGGATGCCCAACTGCTCTTCCCCTCTCTGCTTGTGGCTCCAGTTTGGGACAGCTCCATAAATCTCATTCCCACTCCCTTCCCAAGGACTCAGTGCTTTATGTAAGGATGGGAAGACAGGAGGCATCCACCCAGAGACAGCCTAAGGAGGAGCAAAAGCCTCTAGCACTCAGCAGTAGAATATTTTTAACATTAACAATAATATCCGGGTGGCCTGGCCTACAAAATGCTCCTCCAGGGCATCCATCCCAACGTGGCAGCGCTCCCGAGTGGCTGCTGGGACTCTCTGAACTAAGTTTAGCCCTGAAATGAGCTCAGACCCCTGGCTGAGGTCTCCAACTCGTGGTCCCCTGGCTGAGCCCGTGGAAGGAGCTTTGCTGCTTCCCCTCCCATCCCTTGGCACCGAGGGCTCCTTTGCCACGGGTGGCTCTGCCCGAGCCAGCACAGGAGACGTAAATGCACCCGTGGGACGTGGCAGGGACACGTCACCCCCGTGGTGACAGCACGAGGCTCTTCCTGTGCTGAAGGCTCTGAGGGCTGCCCTGGGTTGCTCCCTGCTCTGGTTTTGGCTTTTTTTTTCTCCTCCTTGCTGCTCTCCACGTGAAGTGACACCCCAGTGGCCGGAGCCAGGCCACAAGGACACGGTGGGAGTGTTCCTGCCTCCCCCACCAAGCCCTGCAGCACGGCCTTGCAGGACCCTGCCCCAGGTCACAGCAGCACCCAGCCAGGAGGAGATGCCCAGGGAAGGGCTCTGGTGTCCCCAAAAACGCTCCTGGGTGACATCCCAGCATCTCCCCGGGTTTGGGGTCACCCACGCTGCTTTTGTCACCCCAATGCTTGCCCTGATTGATTTCCCCCCCCCAAGGGAGCTCCTCCCAAATCCTTCCCCTGTTACAAATGCAATGGTCAGAGCTGAGCTTGGACCTCCTGCGAGTGCAGCACAGACCAAGAGGCCTTCAAGGACATTTTTACAAAGTATGATGTGACAGGGATAATAAAGAAACAAATAAGGAATAAACTGGGGGGGAAACCACCCTAGGAATCTCACAGCCATCCCCAGGAGTGTGCAGAGGCACAGGGGAAGGAGGGGCAGTGAGGAGCCAGCTTGCTATTTTAAGGACAAGCTCCAATAGTAAAGCAATCATCTCCCGAGCAATGCTATTTTCTGGATCCGTGCCCTCAAGTCAGCACGAAGTCACCGTGCTTTCTATTCCGGTCACACCGAACGCTTCCCACCAATCCATCCATCTTAATCCCGGCCCCGGCAGCCGCGCAGCCCCACCGGGGCCGGGGGGAGGGGGGTGGTTTGGAGCTGGGTGCATCCCTGCCAGCCCATCCCTGGCCACACCGCACCATCCTCGCCATCGCCTTTTCCCCGCGGCGGGATGAGCCTTTATCTGCATCCTCGCTGCTGCTGCTGCTGCTGCTGCTGCTGCTGCTGCTGGACAAAATGCCTCCCACGTAATCAGTTCGCAGCCTCCCTCTCCTCCTCCTCCTCCTCCTCCCCCCTCCGTGGCTCTCCTGGCTCCATCCCCTCCTCTGGCGCACCGCGGCTCCGGATAAAGGGATCTGTCCTGCGGCTGCGGGGTCATTTCAGGAGCTGTGGCCCGCACCTCATTCCCCTCCTCTCTGCAGCACCCCCCGGGCACGGGAGCTGCCAGGGTGCTTCACCCGAGCTGTGCAGCCGCATCCCTGCTCGGGGACACCCCGAGCTGCGTTCCCTGCCCACCCTCATCCAAAAGAGATGTGCTGGGCACAGAGACACCGCACAAAACCTCCTTCACCACCTCCCATCCCCGCATCGCTCTCAGGGACACCCCGTGCCCACCCTCATCCAAAAGGGATGTGCTGGGCACGGAGGAACCGCACAAAACCTCCTTCACCACCTCCCATCCCCGCATCGCTCTCAGGGACACCCCGTGCCCACCCTCA
>VZTR01029908.1:10081-36880 GCA_013400775.1 Chaetops frenatus
TGACATCTCCGTGGCCACCTTGGCATCTCCATGGCCACCTTGATACCTCCGTGGCCACCTTGGCATCTCCATGGCCACCTTGACATCTCCATGGCCACCTTGGCATCTCCGTGGCCACCTTGGCATCTCCATGGCCACCTTGGCATCTCCGTGGCCACCTTGACATCTCCGTGGCCACCTTGGCATCTCCACCCTGTGCAAAAACCCCTTCCAGCCTGGAAGCCTGGCTCTCTCTGAGACTTCAAGCCAGCAGCCCCAGCATTTTTCCCCTTGTTAGACTTTTTCACTGGAGCTCTTGTGAAAGCAAACACCAGCCCTGGTCTCTCCTGCTGGGGGCAGAGAGGAGCATTTTGCAGTGAGCCCACAGCCCGGGCTGTGGGGCTGCTGGCCCTTGGCTACACCCTCCCATCAGCACATTTCCCTGGGGCACCAGCTGCACCCACAGCACCCCGGGGATGCTTTTTTTGTCATGTTCCGGAGCAGGGCAGGAATATTCCAGCAGCACTGGCTCCTGGGAGATGCTGTTCCTCCAGCACGCCCTGTGCAACAACCCCTCCCTGTCGTAGCCTCGTGTTTGCCTGGCACAAACAAAGCCCAGCCAGCTCTGCTGGGGTTTTAGGGACAGAGCTGGGAACTGGAGTTTGCACAGCTTGGGAGGAGGTTCTCTCCCCTGGAGTGTTGTAAGAGCAGGACACAGCCCTGATCCCCCTGGATCTGGCAGTTGCTGTGTGTGAGGGTGCTGAATCAAGCACAGCGCTGAAGGGAGCACTGAGCTTTTCTAAACTTTCTTCATCATGGAAAAAGTGGATTTGCTGCTGTTGCTGCAAAAAAAAAGAGAGGATTTGCTGCTCTTCTATTCCTGAAATTTCAGTTTTCCCATTTTCCCTATGGCAGGAGCATCCAGCTGAATTTCTGTGCAATATTGTCAGTGCCACTGTGAGAGGATTGGGAAATATTCACTTGTTTCCTGTCTTGGTAAGGTTATTTTTGCACAAGTGCATCTACAGATATTTTTGTGTGTGTATATCCATTATCTACATGCAGCAATTCGCAGATCTGTACATAAACAAGGAAATGGAGAGGCTTTGCTGTGCCAGATAAAGTCAGAGATAAAGATCTGAATGTTCAAAACTCGGAGTATTTATTGCAGATCCTATTGACTGACGTTGTGTTTAAATAAAGAGGATTTCTTGGTATTTATGCTGTAGTCAAGTGTCCTTGCTTAAAGCCATTTCTCCCATTTTTCCCAACATTTTCCCAGTGAATCCTTCAGGGCTCGTTAAAGCAAGCCAACACCTCAAGGAGCAGGGAGGAAACAGAGCGTGGACAAAAATATCCTTTATTTATCCAGTGCTTGGAGCCCTGGCAGTGGGGAGGGGGTCGTGGGTGCCGAGCACTCTCTGATTTTCCCCTCTCCCAGTCAGAATCTGCAGGCAGGGGTTTAAAAACCCACCTGCTTCTCTGTTTGGACTGAAAACACTGGATGGCTCCTGTGCTCCCATGGCAGCACTTCCAGCAGCTGGGAGGGTTTAATCCTCTGCTCCTGGTCACCAGATCCCCTGGGACTGGGAGGGAGCTGCAGCCTCCCCAGCTCAGCTGGTTTGGGGTTTGGGCTGGAGGAAGGTGATGGGGTGACCTGTCCTGCAGGAACAGGGGGACAGCAGCACAGTGTGGGGCACTCCTGTCTGCCCCAGGTTGCTTCAGCTTGGAAAAGCTCCTGGAGGTGTTTATTTGGAGAGGTGTCCGACCTCCTGGCCTGTCCTCTGTGCCCTGGCGTCCCTCTTGCTCCAGGTGGGGCTGAGAAAAGAACACAAATGATGCAAGGCAGGATGCCAGCCCAGGCAGTGTTGCCATGACAAGGATTTTGTGTCCTTTGTGCCACCTCAGCCCACGATGGAAGCCCTGGCAGCAGAGGCCACCCTGTGTCAGGCACATTTTGAGGCTTCTCCTCTCCAGGAACAACAGCAGGGAATTGTTGTGCAGCTTGGACAGGGAGGGATTGCACCAGGCACTTCCAAAATGCAGCAGGTGCCCAAATTAGAATAACCTGTGCTTTCAGGGGATGGAGAGCGCCAGCCATCACTGGCTGCAGGATAAATAAATCACTCAGCATCTCTGGGGGAACAGCAGCTGCCACCCATCTTTCCTCATTCCTGTTGAAACAGGACGTTCCTAACAGGGAATCCCTCACCTGGAAAGCTGGTTGGTCTTAGGAGGTGCTCAGAGCCGGTTTTTATTTTCCCTGAGGATCCCAGCAGCCCCTCCTGGCTCTGATCCTCCAGGAATGCCAAAGGAAAGGAGCCACAGTGGCCACTGGCAGAGCCTGAGGGCTCTCAGACACAATTCCACAGGCACAGAACCCACAGCAAGGGCTCTCCCAGCCCTAGAAACTGTCCTGCAGCGGCTCAGGGAGGTTCAGGCTCTGCAGCCTCAGCCTCAGCAATGCACAAACAGCAAATGGCCTCTGGGAAGGCCCTGCCAAGTCCTTTTTCCCTCATGTAAATATTTTTTCCTCTTAAGTGTATGCGAGTGTGAAAAACCTCTCCTTTTTTTTTTTTTTTTTTTTCCCTCCCTGGCTGAAGGAAATGCTTGTCCATCCCTGGGTGGGAACAGCTTCATCTTGAGATTTTGCAGCTGAACTAAGAGTCACACTGATGGAAACATTCCTTATCACCCCACAAAGCCACGCTGTAATCAGATTAAATGGTGCCTGTCAGGGCATGACCTCCTTGGTGGCTGTTGGATGGAGGTCCCGTGGGACAGCAGATTGCGAGGCAGAGCCTCGAAGAAGACTTCAGAAACAAAAGCAAAATATCCCTGGAGTTACAGCATTCCAGTGCCTAAAAGTCCCACCCCGTTGTGTTGGACACGTGAGTGGGAGCACGTGGCGCTTTTTTTCCGAGAAAAACTGGAGCCTTAAATAAGTTTCTTGCTGGCTGGCCCTGCAATCGAAAGTCTCAGTGGGAGCTGTGTGTATTTTGTGAGAGTTGGTGGTGGGAGGAAGTGTGTCTGCACGCAGAACAAAATATCTGCAGGGCAGCGGGCTGGGGGAGCTGGCTCAGCTCGCTGGGGAATGGAGCTTTCCTCCCTCTCCACTCCCCTCACCTGCTTGGGAAAAGCTGGGATCAGCTGTCACCCCTCTCTCCCAGCCCTCTGCCAGCTGAGCTGAGGCTCCTGAGGATCAGGAGCTGTCGCTGCTGGTGGTTTCTGAGAGGAGCAGTGTCAGCACCACGGCCAGCCCTGTGCAGGAAGGAGAACGATGCTGAGATAAACCTCCCTCAGCCTGGCCTGGTGGTGAGGCCTCAGCAGAGCCCAAATCCCGCCCTGAGGCTCTGCCTTGACACGAGAGTGGCTCGTGAGCTCCTTACAGAGCCCAGCCAGGCTCAGGGCTGGGGGTTCAGAGGGGCAACAACAGCTTTAGAGACAAAAAAAATAATTAAAAAAATCCTTTGTCACAGCGCTGAGGCAAAGGGGAGCTGCAGAGGGCAGGAAAAAGGGGAGAGCAGCAGCACAGGGGGATGGTCTGTGACTCCCTGCAAGGCCATTCCTCAGTGACACCATTTGCACAGCTCGCTTAGAGCTGGCTCAGTGCTCCCCTGTCCCCTCCCTGCTGCAGAAAAAGCCCCTTCTTAAAAGGGGATCCTGGAGGCTTCCCTATTTATAGCAGGGAAAGTGCTCCAGGAGGGTCACCCAGCCCTGAGGGAACATCCCCGGGAGCAGAGGGAGGGACAGGCTGTCCCCCTGCAGCCCCAGCCCCTCCTGCTGACCTTTGCCAGGCTGGGAGGGACCGTGGCATCTCCCTGGTGCCACAGGAGGTGGTGACACAGCCTGGCAGGGGCAGGGACAGGCTGCTCCCCTCCCTTCCGTGCTGGGAAGAGAGGGGAGAGTGCTGTTCCCAAAAGCAAAGGTCACTGAGCAGAGCTGGGGGTGAGGAGCCTCCAGGGCAGAGCAGCAGGGCTGGGAATGGGATTTTGAGGTAGGGCTTGGGGAGGCTGGCCAGGAGAGACAGAAACTGTGGCCAGGAGAGGCAGAAATTGTGGCCAGGAGAGGCAGAAATTGTGGCCAGGAGGGACAGAGGAGACACAGAAATTGTGACCAGGAGACACAGAAATTGTGGCCAGGAGAGGCAGAAATTGTGGCCAGGAGGGACAGGGGAGACACAGAAATTGTGACCAGGAGGCACAGAAATTGTGGCCAGGAGAGATAGAAATTGTGACCAGGAGAGACAGAAACTGGGGCCAGGAGGGACAGAAATTGTGACCAGGAGACACAGGAATTGTGGCCAGGAGGAACAGAGGAGACACAGAAATTGTGACCAGGAGAGATAGAAATTGTGACCAGGAGAGACAGAAACTGTGGCCAGGAGGGACAGAAATTGTGACCAGGAGACACAGGAATTGTGGCCAGGAGGAACAGAGGAGACACAGAAATTGTGGCCAGGAGGCACAGAAATTGTGGCCAGGAGAGATAGAAATTGTGACCAGGAGAGACAGAAACTGTGGCCAGGAGGGACAGAAATTGTGGCCAGGAGAGGCAGAAATTGTGGCCAGGAGGGACAGAGGAGACACAGAAATTGTGGCCAGGAGGCACAGAATTAATTGAGGATGGGGGGAAAGGATGGTTGGTTTGAAGGGAAGCAGGAAGGGCTCTGCAGGAGAGCTGGGTGAACAATTCCTACCGGCCTGGAATTTCCCCCTGGGAGCTCAGAGGGACCCAAGGATGGGGTGCTGGCATTGCAGCTGCTCAGGTTTGGGCTCAGGCTGGGCTGGCTCCACTCCTCAGTGCCAGGGGCAAACACAGCTGGGTTTGGGCTCAGGGTGGGATTGCATTTGGCTACACTGAGATGGGAATTTCCCTTTCCCATTTGATTTACAAAGCCAGAGGCTTGCAATAAGCTCAAGAGTGGATTCAGGGGTGTTTTCTCTCTCTGCCTAAGAATTCCTTTTAGCACTCAAAGCTTAGGAGGGGGAGGAAAATGATAAAACTGGACAATTCTTTTAGGAGAGGTTTGGAGAACTGGAGCTCTCTAAGGAGGCTCCCATCAGCTCTGCCATAAATCCAGCACAGACTGGTGATGGGAAGAGGAGGAATCCATGGAGAATTGTTAAAGAGAAAGATGGAGGCAACCAAATAAGAGAGGCAAAGTGAAATACAGCCCAAGGAGAGGGTAAAAAGATGGAGAAACAATTAAAGATGAGAAATCACTCTGAGGAGGGAAAATGAGTCAAGAACCAGCAGGAAACTCGAGGCTGGATCCCCTGGAAATGAGGGAGAAGGCAGGAATGGAATGGATTGCAGCAGAGGAAGCAGGGCTGGGAAATGCCATGAGAGCAGGATCTGAGTTTCAGTGCAGGATCTATTTCAGTGCAGGATCTGCAGTTCAGTGCAAGATCTGCATTTCAGTGCAGGATTTGAGTTTCAGTGCAGGATCTATTTAATTGCAGGATCTGCAGTTCAGTGCAGGATCTATTTCATTGCAGGATTTGAGTTTCATTGCAGGATCTGTTTCATTGCAGGATCTGAGTTTCATTGCAGGATCTGCAGTTCAGTGCAGGATCTGCAGTTCAGCTCAGGCAGCCTGGCTGGTGCCTCTGCCCTCCCACGTTGTCCATTCCCCTGGCTGCTCCCGGAGCTTTGTGGAGAGGATGGCTGCCTCTGGAATGAGCAGCAGCTCTGCTTCCTCCTCTGCTGCTCTGCTGCCTGCCAAGGCATGGCTGGGAGGGCGTGGAGCAGGCGTTCCTGTCATTCTGGAGCCGGGGATGCCTTTGGGGTGAGGGTGTGACAGGTATGGAGACAAACCAGGACAGCCGTCCTGCCCTGGCCCCTGCCCCTGCACGGGGATGGCCTCGGTGAGGAGGAGGTGGGAATGGGGAGTCAGAACCACTGAGGCTGGGAAAGACCTCTCAGGTCAACCTTTGACCACTTTGCCAGTTAAAAGTGTTGAAGAGGAGATGGGGTTTTCCCAGCTGAAGGGGTCGGGTACCTGGGCTGCTGCTGGGCTTTGGCTCAGTTTTAATTAATCCATGAAGTTCCATGAGGAGGGGTGGGAAGGAGAGCTGATGGGTGCTCCACACTGGGCTGAGAATTTCTCGGGGCATAAAACCTTCCAAAGAAGATTTTCCCCTTGTCCTCAGGTGGGAGACAGCAGCACGAGCAGATGGAGAGGATGTCCCAGTTTTCTGTGGTAGGAAGCAAACCCCTGGCTGAGCACTCATTTACCAGGCACTGCTGGACTTCCTAAGATAAAAATCCTTCTGCATTTTCCCCTGACACCAAGATATTTTGCATAAAACAATCAAACCGAGCACCCCGACTCCATTTACAAGTTTTCCAAGAAATCCTCGGAGCAGTCAGAGGAAATCAGAGTTCAGAGCTGAATTCCACAAGCGCTGACGCCGGGTCTGGGGAAGGATTTTCACTGCTGGAATCCAAATGTCCACAAATGTTTCTTTCTTAAAATGTGGGGTGTTTTTGGTGTGGATCCCCTCCAGGCACCTGCTGATATCCCAATTCTGTCAGGTCCTTGTCTCTTTCCCACCTAAAGGATCATTGTTTGCTGTTTTCTTGTGAGGGTTTGGGGGTGTCTCCATGTTTTTCACATTCCAGGGTTTTTTTTCACATTTTCACAGGTGGAGAATTCAAAATTCCATCCCAGATTTTTCTTTGTGTGTGGAGCCCAAAAGGCAGGTGGAGGATCCACAATCCCATCCCAGCTCTTCCCTTTTGAGGAGTCCAAAGGCAGGTGGAAGAGGGAACTCAAAACTCCATCCCAAATCTTCCCTTGTGCAGAGCCCAAAGGCAGGTGGAGAATTCAAAATTCCATCCCAGATCTTCCCTTGTGCAGAACCCAAAGGCAGGTGGAGAATTCAAAATTCCATGCCAGATTTTCCTTTGTGAGGAGCCCCAAGGCAGGTGGAAGAGAGAATCCCTTGTTCCTACAGGGAGAAGGTTGTTCTGCTCATTGTTAACTTGTTTGGCTTGGGTTTAAGTCTGTGTTAGTTGGAATATCTGTGGAGGAAATTGGGTGTAAGCCAGGCTTAAGGACAAGTCTACACTCTGCTGGCATCACACCAAGAAGAGAAAATTCCAGTGCCACAAACCAAGGGGAAAGTGATGCCTGTGTTGGTTTAGATGGGATATTGGGATTAAATCCTCCCCTGTGGCTGCCCCTGGATCCCTGGCAGTGTCCCAGGCCAGGCTGGACAGGGCTTGGAGCAGCCTGGGACAGTGGGAGGTGTCCCTGCCCATGGCAGGGGTGGCACTGGATGATTTTAAGGCCCTTTCCAGTCCCAATCATTCCATGATTCTATCCCTGGTCGCTGCCCCCTCTGTTGGGAACAAATTCAATGTGTTTTATGATTAAAAAAAACCCCACAAGACCCAAAGCAAACAGTGTCCTTCCACTTCCCCAAAATTCAACAAAAAGAAAGAAAAAAGCCCTCAGAAAAGCTGGGACAAGGGAAGGAGAGGGAAAATGGATAAAACTTTTAAAAGCCTGTTGCTTTGCAGCTGTTCCCATCCTGGCTGCTCTCCAGAGGCAGTTGGATGATCCTTTTTCTGGAAAAAGAGAAGTCCTTCAAACCCATCATTTGATGGGGACATTATTCCTCAGAAAGGAGGTGACAATCCAGTTTTGGGGTTCAGGAATGGAACTGCACCAGTGTAGGGGCCAGAGATCTTCAGAAAGGAAATGAAAATCCAGGTTTGGGATTTTGGAATGGAGCTGTACCAGTGTAGGAGCCAGGGATCTTCAGAAAGGAAATAAAAATCCAGTTTTGGGGTTCAGGAATGGAACTGCACCAGTGTAGGAGCCAGGGATCTTCGGAAAGGAAATGAAAACACGGGTTTGGGGTTTAGGAATGGAACTGCACCAGTGTAGGAGCCAGAGATCCTCACTCAGAAAAATTTGGATGATATCCCAGTGCTGGGAGATTCTTCAGGTGGGGATTAAGGACACAGAGGACTTGGATCTTCAGAGAAGTTGGATACCACAACCAGCAAGTGGAGATGTGGAGTTGATTTGGTGCCTGGCTGGTGGGGAGAGCTGGGCACGTGCTGAGAACCAACTGGGAATTCGTGTCCCAGCTTGGCTTTGTGGCATTGGCTGCTGGGTCAAAAGCCCAGGCTTGGCACAGCCAACTGGAGGGGATGAGATGGAATTTTTCCTTTCCTAGGTAAAGGTGATCATAAACCAGACTAAATCTGGGACTGGGACACTTGGAGGAGGGGGGTTTATGTTACACCTTGGCTTCTTATCTGGCATTCCCAGGTTTTTCTTCTCCCTCGAGCTGTGCAGAAGCCCCTGCTGGTTCCTCTCTTTCTGTTGTGCCCCAGGATTCCTCTCACTCCCTGCCCTTGGAGCAGATGCTGTTTAAATGCTCCAGGAGGAACTGTTGGCAAATGGGGGGTGACAGGTTGCAGAAACAGGATAAAATAGCAGGAGTTTCCAAGGAGGAGCTGGAGAGGCAGGGAAGGAAAGGGAGGGGACAGTCTGGAGATGAGCTGAGCCAGGCTTGGCTGGCTTGTGAGACCCCCGTTGAGCTGCAGACTGTGCAGGGCAAGGCTGGCAGGATTTCCTGGTTCCTGGAGGGCTGGAGCAGGAATTTCTGCCTTGCTCTGCCCTCATTCCACCCTGAATCCTTGGATTGCTTGGGAAGAGCTGCTCAGCTGCCTCTCAGAAAGCTCAATTTCCATGGATATCCAGCTCCCACGGAGATTTCCACAGGGCTCTGGAGTCAAATGGAGTGAAGCACATCTAAGATTCATGGAATCACAGAGTCCCAGGATGATTTAGATTGGAAGGGACCTTAAAAATCCCTCAATGCCATGGGCAGGGACACCTTCCACTGTCCCAGGCTGCTCCAACCTGGCCTTGGGCATTTCCAGGGATCCAGGGGCAGCCACAGCTTCTCTGAGCACCCTTCCCACCCTCACAGGGAAGGATTTCTTCCCAATATCCCATCTAACCCTACTCCCTTTCAGTTTGAAGCCATTCCCTGAGTCCTGTCACTGCTGTTCCTGCTGATTTGCAAAACCGCTTAGTGCAAAGCACAAAAATGATCCACAGGGAATTTCTTTCCTCTTCATCCTCTCCTTGACCCCTTGGGAAATGTCCCATGGGAGCCATTTCCAACTCCTGCCCTGACTGTAGGCAACAATCCATTCCCATTGACTGGAGAGGGAATTCTGACTTTCTCATCAGCTCTTCACCCTGTGGAACGGCCGTCCTTGAGCCTGGGGTTAATTAGGACTAATGACCAGGAATACCATCATCATGCCTCCCACCTCTCCTAGGGCGGTCCTGAACCAAGAGGAGGGAATGCAAAGGGGTGAATTCCAGCTGGGGAGTTGGTAGCAGGGCCGTGCATGCCTTGCTTTGGGTGGGACGTGGCCAATTCATCCTGCTGGATCCCGGGATCCCCACAGGTGAACTGGACCCAGAGGCCGCGAGGTTTCCCCGGCCAACTTCTCTTTTGAGTGTTAGGCTTTGAACCTGGTGAGCCCTGAGGGATCCAGCTCCCAGGGCAGAGGAGATGTTGGAAGGGGTCGGGCCAGCCCTGCTGTGGCCGTGTCCCTGGGAGCAGCCAGCAGCGTTCCAGGACAGCATCTGATTTTGTGCTTTTTACGAGGCAGATGTTTGGGAGAAGGGATTCTGCTGTTTATTTGGAGCTGCCGTTCCCCCAGCCCTCCTCCCTCCTGCTCAGAGCCCATAAATAAAGGATTCCTGGGATGATGCCGACTTTGGGAAGCCCTGTGTTCCATCAGGGCCTGGAGGAGCTGCCAAGCCTGCTCCCCCCTGCCCCTCAGTTTTATGGGGGGATAAATCAGTGAGGGCTAAATCCTCCCTCAGTGACAGGGGGATAAATCCGGGCTGGCCACGCTGATGTTGGAGCTGTGGTGGAATTGCAAAGCTGGGTTGGATTCCTTGGTTTCAGAGGGTGCTGCTGATTTATCCCAAAGGAGCTCGGGCTCAGCGTGTCCTGGGGCTGAACAGCAAGGCAGGGTTTGCTCTGGGATAAAAAAGGCAGAGCGATTCCATGGATTTTGCTGGAATTAAGGCGAGGGAAATGAGTTGTAACTTCAGCACAGGTTCGGGTCTCAAAGAGCTCCAGATCATGAATGGAAAGAAAGGGTAAATCCTGGGTAAAGTGATTAATCCCATTGCCTGACACTGTTCCAGGAGAGTCCCACAGGGATGAATCCCACCCTTTGGCTTGTGCTGGGATGATGATGGACAGCAAGGCAGTGGTGCCCTCACACCTTGATGGACACCAGGCAGAAATCCAGGAGATCCCAGCTGGTCCCAGCCTGTGCAGGAACTGCCCCTGGAAGTGGTGCCAGGAGCTTTCCTGGAGGGGTGGGAATGCTGCTCTTGGCTGCACTTTCCTCCTCCAAGAAGCTGTTGAGGGCAGCAGTCAGGGTGTTAATCCTCACTCGCTTGTTTTTTCTAGGTTTTCCCACTTTTTTTTTAAAGGATTGGAAGGGAAATTATGTAAAAGAGGTGCTGGCCCCTCTTTGCTGTGGCTCCAGCCTGCAGCCTGTGGGTTTAAGCACTCTGTGGATATTTCCTCTGGAATATTAATATCAATAATGATGGATATGAAGTGGGTATTTCCTCTTGAAGCTGTAGAGCTTCCCAGACTTTGCAGAGCAGTGCCTGGGATTCAGGTGGCTGCTTTTAGGGAAGCTGGAGAGCCCAGTGGTCACCTCAGAACCTGCCAGCCTTGCCCCATGAACGCCACTGGGCCCAGGGTGATTTACACCCCTCTCCTGGTGGCACCTGGCCAGCTCTTAATTGTTCAAAAATGACTTTTTCAAGGGCTCTGAGAGGCCTGGGTTGCCCAGGGTGAGATGCAGTCATGTGTGGCACTCTTTTGAGGAGAAGCAGCAGGTGACCTGGAGGTGCCACCAAGCAGGACGTGGGGTCAGCAGCTCCAGCTGGACCTGGGACCGACTGGGAGTGACCCCAGAGGTGCCTCAGTGTCCCCCCTCAGCTGGAAGGTGCCCATGGAGGTGCAGTGAGAGGCAACAGAGCATTGTCCCAGTTGTTAGGAAAATAAATCCACAAACAGCAGAGGTTTCTGTCCAAAAAGGAGACAGAGGAGTCCCTTTTACTTGATTCCAATAAAGGGAGAGCCCATGGGGCATTTCCCCTGGCATCTCTCAGATTTTTGGAGGATGCAACCTCCTTTTTATCCCAATTTCCTGGCCCCATTTCCCCTCTCTCTTTCCCCATGGGCTGAGGTATTTGAGAGGCTCAGACCTCCCAGAACTCCTGATACCCAACATTCCCTTCTCATGTATAACTCCCCCTTTTTAATTTTTCTTCTTTTAATTCCTGGAATTCATGGTTCTTCCCACTGTTTCTCTCATCTCTCAATATACAATTTCATTTATCAGCAGACTTACAGTTTATTTGTAAAGACAAATCTCATTCCATCCATCCATCAGTGGAATCCTTCCCATGGTTTCTTACATCTCTCAGTGTCATTCTTACCTGCAGCAGGCCCACAGTTTGTTTGTAAAGACAAATTTTCACAATTTTCCCACCTGTTTTGTTCTCACTGAGTGACTCTGCTCATGGTGGAGTTGGCTGAGAGGGAAACCGAACTGGGATTATTGCCGTGGGAACTGGAGATTGGGTGGGAAACTCACCCAGTGGGGCAGCAGGAAGAGGCTTTTGGATTTCTGTCTCCCCTCAGACTGTGTTGCTCGGATCTGGAACACCCCACAGCCGTCATTATGACAATCTGGTTGTAAAATATCCAGAAACATCGAGTTCCTCTGTTTTCCTGGGAAAAACAAGGCCAGGATCTCAGACCCCGACCTGGGAGGGTTGGGGCTGATGAGCAGCACCACCATAATGAGCGAAGCTCTCTAATTACGACAGCAGCAATTAAAGCCCGGTGGCTGAGGGATGCAGAGCTGGCAGCACAACCTTGCTGTGCTCCGTGGCTCCCTTTCCTGAAGGCAGAAACGGAATCATTTTGGAGAATCCCCTTCTCCTTCCCACTTGAGCTCCACTTTGCCCTGGGAGCTCTGGGAATGGCTCAGCTTTCCTTGGAAGCTGACAAGCACCATCTGTAGGATTGCTGCAGAGGAGCCCTCGGGCTCCCAGCTGGTGGAAAAGGGCAGAGGAGCTCCACTCCCAGTTTCCAGATTTGTTCTGGAAAAAACTCCAGCGTGCTCAGCATTCCACAGGGCACAAAGGCACAGCTTTCATCAAGCACCCCTCGTTTCTGGGGGGATTGTCCACGCTGGATAAACTCCTGCTCTTTGTTCCCACCGGGGAATGCTGCCTGTGGAAATTGCTGGGATTGCAGAGCTGGGATTGTTTCACACAGGGATTTTCTGAAAAGCTCGTAATCTGCAAAGTTTCCAGTTTTCCTCAGGGGCAGGAGAAGGGGGAATGGCTTCAAACTGAGAGAGAGGAGGTTGAGGTGGGATATGGGGAAGAAATCCTTCCCTGTGAGGGTGGGGAGGCCCTGGAATAGGTTGGAGGGGAAGGAGGAAGGGAAAAAGGGAGCAAGGATGGATGAACACACTTTGCAGGGCAGATGGAGCACAAATAACCTTTTTAAAGAGATGCTGGCAAGGGACACTGGTGCAAATCATCCCTGTCACGTTGGAACTTCATCCTTGATTTGCACAAGAAACACAACTCCAGTTTGGATACCCAGAATTCTTCTGAGGGAGGCATTGTGTTCCCAAAGAACAGATATGGGGTTTTTTTTCCTCCTCTCTGCAGATCCATTTTGGCTTTAAAGCTGTTTTCTTCTCCTACACGCACAGATGATAATCTTTTACATGTCCTTATTAAAAATATATCACTTCCAGAAAACAAAAACACGGGCATATTCTGTACTTGTTCCTTTCTCTATCTCTTGAATTAATTTCCCTTTTTTTTTCATCTGCCTTGTCAGTCATTTGATATCTCAACAATCAAGGAAAGAAGTTTAATCTCTGTCCTCCATCCCAACCTCTCCCTGCTAAATTAATGCTGTTTTCCTTTCTTTTTTTCTTTTCCCCCCACCCCTCACAGAGATCCCTGGATGCCCAGGAATGGTGGAGAGCTGAATGACCCAACCTCTGTTCCTCACCACGCGGAGCTGACGAGGGCTCTGGAGAGCTGGAGTGGCAGCACAGCCTCTCTTCCCCGAGCTGGGGATGCTGTGGGAAGCCATTGCCTCATCCCAACCCATCACCCACCACCCAGCAGCTCCAGGAGAAGCTGGGCAAGGACACCCAAGGGACCAGGAGAGGCTCCTGAGAGCCTTGGAGGGCACGGCCAAAACGTGACAGAAGGTGCTGAGGGGTTTTGTTTTTTTTTTTTCTCCCTCCACCTTGGAAAAGCCTTTCCCAAAGGGAGCACCAGGACCACGTGTGGTCTCCGAGGTGGTTTGGAAGAGGCACAGGCAGGCCAGGAGCTCAGCAGGATGTGCTGATGTCCAGCAGTGCTGGGTGGGGATCCAGGTGAAACTGGAGTCCGAGAGCAAGAGGGAGGAGCGTGGAAGATTCCTGTGATTTATTCTGTGCTTGTTTCTCCTTCTGGCGTCTTCTCTGTCTGCCTCTTCTTCTCTAGAGAGCACGGGGGGCCCTGACTGTTACAGAGGAGCAGAAGGATTGGCACAGGGCAGGGATGTGCCCTTTGTCTGATCCAAAAAGTCTCCAACTGGTCCTGCCAGGACCTCAGCCATTGGGAGGGCTGGGACCTGGCAATCCTTTCCCTTGCAGGAAATCACCTTTCAGCAGGACCAGCCACCCTTGGGAGCCAAGATTTCCCACCTGAGGCTCAAAACGTGGCAGAGCATCCATCCCTCTGCTGCAGCTGTGGGAAGGAGCACCCTGAGCTTCCGATTTGGGATTGTGGAAAACTCATTAAGCAGAGAAAGAGATGGAGGGAGTGCAATGGCCTCAGGCAGAAACCAGCAGGAAAAACTGACTGAAAACCACCTGGGACTTGGCCCAGCTGCAGCTCTCTGGTCACTGGGCTGCCCCCAGAGCTGGGCAGGACGTGCTGGTACTGAACTGATGGTGGGAGCCCCATCTCAGACCTTCCTTCTCGGGCTTCCAGCTGCAAAACCTTTCCCCCCTCAAGTGCAATCCTATTTATTTATTTATTTTCTCGCTGCTCGATGTGAAGCTGCTACAGGAGCCCCCTCCCCAGAAACACCCAGGGCTGTGTCAGGGCACTGAGAAGAGGGGCAGGACAAAGGGACAACTCCCACCAGACCAGGAACAACCTTCTGGGCAAGGTTCTGGGGTGGTCCTGCTGTGCTGGGGGGGATTGGGCTTGGTGATCTCTAAGGTTCCTTCCAACCAAAACCATTCTGGGGTTCTGTAAGGTTTGAAAAGGATCCATCCCTGGAAGTGTCCAAAGGCGGGGCTTGGAGTGATTTGGGATAGTGGGAAGTGTCCCTGCCCATGGCAGGGGGTGGCACTGTTTTCAGGGGAGTTCTCAGGTCCTTCCAACCCAAACCATTCTGGGGTTCTATGGACATGGAATGGGCACAGGAGGGAAGAGGGAAAGCTGAGAGCAGAACTGCTGTCCCTGGGGTGAGGCTGCAATTTTGGACTTTCAAGGACTGAGATCAAGCTGGGCAGAGCTTTGTTGGGAAGGACAGAGGCTGCAGGAGCTCGGCAGTTCCCCTCTATCCCAGTTTTCTCTGTGTCTCAGTGAGAGTTGCTCACCTGGAGGGCTCTCCCAGTTTTCAGAATACCCTGAAATCCCTTGGCACAGCTTCCAGCTGCTCCAGGAGAACCTGATTTCTGCCTTCCCTCCGAAATGCCCCACCAAGGCTTTGTCCAAACCTGCTGAAGGGAGATATTTCCCAACAAAAACCTGTTCCTCAGAAGATTCCTGGCTGGTTCCAGTCCCTTATTCTTCTGTACTGGAAGCTCTGTCCTTGGGATTTTTTTCAGGTTAGGGACATTCATGGGGTTGTGGCAGTTCCCTTTCTGCCCAATCCCTGATGTGCAAGAGCACAGGGAGAGGGAGGGATGAACTTGCTCCAATCATTTGCCAGCCCAAAAGCAGGGACCTTGCAGAGCTGCCCAAATCCATCTGCCTGTGACCCTTCAGGCTTCTTCCATGGATTCCCCTCGCCCCCAGGGTGACTGTGCTGTCCCCTGGGAGGTGGCTCCATGCTCCAAGGCAGGAGCTGCTGGGAGTTTCCCACCTGTGTTTTCCCCTGGAAACTTCATTCCATTTTCCCTCCTGCTGCTCCTTTGGTGCTGCTGCTGCTGCTTGACCAGTGCTCCCTCCTCTCTTCCTTCCAAAAACCTCCCTGGCTCCCTAATTGCTGCTGCTCCTTTGGTGCTGCTGCTGCTGCTTGACCAGTGCTCCCTCCTCTGCCCCTTCCCAAAACCTCCCTGGCTCCCTGAGTGCTGCTGCTCCCTGTCCTTCCCGTGGCTCAGCACAGGATGAGCCTGGTCATTAATGAGTTTGTCAAGGATCCAAACCCACCCCTGGAGCAGCCTCTGGAATGCCTCTGGAAGCTGTGGGGTGCTCCCTCCCTCAGGTGGGGTGCAGGGAAAGGGCAAACAGAGCCAAAATGGATCAGTGTTGGCACGGGGCACTCGTATCCCAAAACATCAGGGAGAAACATCTGGAAGAAATCCTTCTCTCTGAGGGTGGTGAGCCCTGGGATGGAATTCCCAGGGCAGCTGTGGCTGGCCCTGGATCCCTGGCCGTGCCCAAGGCCAGGTTGGACAGGGTTTGGAGCATCCTGGGACAGTGGAAATGTCCCTGCCCATGGCAGGGGGTGGGAATTAAATGATCTTTAAGGTCCCTCCCAACCCAAACCCTTCTGGGATTCCCTGGGGAGCAATCCCCGGTAGGGACAAGTGCAGAGCCAAGGTCCAGCCCAGCAAAGCCCAGCCTGAGCTCTGGCAGTGGGGATGCTCCAATATTCCCTGTGGAGATGTCCTGGGAATGGGTGGGGAGCAGGGAATTGTGCTCTGTCCTGCCTGGGAATCACATCCATGGGCTGGAGCTGCAGCTCTGCGTGGCAGGAGGGCTGCAGGGAGCACGAGGGGAGCTGGGCTGGGGAGCTGAGTGTGCAGCTGAATCACCTCGGGCAGGGTCACAGCTCTGTCCCTGGCACTGAACAAGCTGTCCTGACAAATAAAGAATGGAAAGTGCTGCTCTTCCCACTCTTCTTTTTCCCAGCTGGTACCAGAGCAGGGGCTGCACCTGGATGAGGGGCACACGAAGATGCCAGGGCAGTTTGGGAAGGGCTGTGGCTACCTGAGTGTCTTGGTTTGAAAAGACAGGTGTGTGCTGAGGAAGGCAGGAACCTCCCTTCAAGTGGAAAATGTCAAGCTCCTCCCTCCCAATTATTATAAGTTTGAAATTAAGGGGCTCTCAGGCAAAGAGATGAGGATAGGAGTAACAGTTCTTTTAAGAGGAAAATGAAAATGAAATGCAGAGGTACAAAGCAGTGCCAGAGTCAGGATCCAGGCTGGCAGCCTGTCAGTCAGGGTGTGGGGAGCAGGGCCAGGAGGTGGTGGCTGCAGCCCTGCTGCAGGGCCAGGGGTGGGTTTGGTGGAGCAGGGATCCTGGAGAAGGGTGGAGTTTTCCTCTGCAGCTGCAGTGGCAGCGTGGAAGGGTCTGCTCTTCCTCTGGGAATGCAGTGGGAAAGGGCTGCCTGAGCTTCCCTGAGCCTCCCATTCCATCCAGGTGGGGATGCTGGGCTCCTCCCCCCTGAGTGCAGCATCTCCCCAGGGAATGATGGAATTGGATCAGCCCTGCAGGGAGAGCCAATGGCCCATGAAGAGAAGAGATGTCCCCGGGGGGAAGGATGGGTGTGGGAGAGATAAAGAACCCTGCCCCAGCTGCTTTGAGCAGATGGGAATAGAACACAGACTGTTTGTTACACCTGGCATTGCCACCTGAGACACTGAGGGAGGGGTTGGGTGCGGGCAGGGTGACCTGAGAGTGCACCAGAGCAGGAGGCAGAGCCTCTGCAGGGATTCCTGGCAAGAATTCCAGCTGGGAATGGGCTGTGGGAGCAGGCTGGAGAGGAGCTGAGCACCAGCAGGGCAGTGGGTGTGGGGCTGCAGGAGGAGGACACATCAAAGGAGCCAAGGAGGAGGAAAAAAGGGTGAGAGAAGATGAAGAAGGTTCTGAGCCTCCCAAGGGTTTCACAGGATGACAGCAGAGGGGTCTGGAGTCCCCTGTGTGGCGCTGTGCTGTGCCCTGGGCTGCTTCTTTCCCCAAATCTCAGATCAGCTCCTGAATTCCTCCCCTCAGCCCAGCTGTTCTCCCAGGGCAGGGTGGCTGTGACAGCCTTGCAGCTTCTCCAGAGCGTTTGGAAGGGGAAAAAAAAACCGGTCCCCAAGCAAGGAAAGAATCCAAATGACACATTTTCAACTGAATTAATGACGAGACAATTAATCATCTCAATTAAAAGCAGTGGAGATCCTGGAGATGCTCCAGGCAGCAGCACCCTGAGGTTTTCACACTGCTCTGGTAGGAGCTGCAGGCAGCAATGCCAGGGGAATTTGGGAATTTTATCACAGGACAGCCTGCACAGATCCCTGGGGGAGCCACCCCCTGCTTTTTAGAGCCACTGAGAAGCCCAGAATTCAGCAGCTGATCCCTGCTGTCTGTGGATATTCCCAAAGTCACCTTCTGGGCCACGCACCCACACCAGAGCCTTGCCCAACCTCTGCAGGCCTCCAGGAAGGGTTTTCCCCCAGGATGGATTTTCCCCCAGGATGGATTTTCCTCTGGGGTGGATTTTCCCCCAGGATGGATTTTCCTCCAGGTTGGATTTTCCTCCAGGTTGGATTTTCCCTCAGGATGGATTTTCCCCCAGGATGGATTTTCCTCTGGGATGGATTTTCCTCCAGGAAGGATTTTCCCCCAGGAAGGATTTTCTCCACCTCCCAGCCTTTTAATCTGGATTTACAGAGCTCTGGGGTCAACCTTGGGTTTTGGGACTGGATAAACCACGAGCCCACACAACTCCAGGCAGCCCAGGAGGTGTCCAAATATCCTCCTGAAGTTCCTAAAGCTTGAGAGCAGGGAGCTGTGAGGAGACGACTGCTGCAATAAACCCTTTCTTCATCCTTTCATGGTCCGAGCTACCAGGGTGAATTATGGCAAAGTTAAACCTCCTGAGAGCAGCATTTCAAGCTGCTTTCTTAAAGGGCTGCTAAAGAGCATTGTTCAGGCCAGATGTCAGCGAGTGAGGCTGTTTTACGAGGCACTTTAATCCTTCCAGGAATCCAACCACCCCTTTCCCACCCACGGATCCACTCCTCGCTCCTTGGTTCTTGTCCTGGTCCTTCCCCCAGGCTCTGGCAACGCTTCCAGATGTAAACAGGTTCCTAAAAAAACCCCACATCTGGCTGGATTTTGGGGCTACCTGGCAAGCAGCAGGGGAATCAGGGGGTTTCTCCCGTGGCTGCTGCAGTTTTTAGGGTGATTTTGGCAGTGGGGCTGTCAGCCCCCAGCAATCCCTGTGGGATTCCTTGCTGGGGTGCCCTGTGGCTTTTGGGACACGGATTTTGGGGGAGGATGGAGGGGGCTGTGCCCTCAAAGAGCCGTGGTCACCCCAGGCACAGCCACATCCCCTCGGGGTGATCCTGCATCTCTCAGCATCCTTTAAAAATCCTGCTTTAAAATAAGCAGCAGGTCCTTTCCTTGCCTTCCTTATTTCCCTTCTTGGGAATGTGTCCCTTTCCCTGCTTTCCTTATTTCCATTTTGGGGAATTTGTCCCTTTCCCTGCTTTCCTTATTTCCATTTTGGAGGATTTCTCCCTTTCCCTGCCTTCCCAATTTCCCTTCTGGAGAATTTCTCCCTTTCCCTGCCTTCCTTATTTCCGTTTTTGAGGGCTTTTTCCTTTTCCTGCTTTCCTTATTTCCCTTTTTGCAGGATTTATCCATTTCCCTGCTTTCTTTATTTCCCTCCTGGAGTATTTGTCCCTTTCCCTGCCTTCCTTATTTCCCTTCTGGAGGATTTGTCCCTTTTCCTGCTGCCTTGACCCCAATATCATTTCCTGAGTTTTTTCCCACCCGGGGCACAAGCTGAATTCTGGGTCTCACAGCCACCTTTATTTCCATTCAAAAGGCACAAATCCCAGCAAATATTGGATTAAACAACCCCAAGCTGGTGATTTACCATCATTTTGATTGCTATAGGAGAATGCTGAATTCCCAGGTGTTCTGGATTGGTCTCCATGGAAATTGGGAGGAACCTTTGGATTGCACAATCCTGAGGCTGAGGTTTTGTCAGTGGAGGATGTGGTGGGGGCTGTTGTGCTTTGCTTTTTGTGTCAGTGAAATTCCTGACAAAAACGGGAATGTGCCCAGCCCAGGCTGTCACTCGACAGCAGGAAACAGAAAACAGGAAGAAGAGGAGTTACAGAAATGGAAATTATGGTCATTATAACACCAAAAAAAAAAAAAAAAAAAAAAAAAAAAAAAAAATCCCATCAAAATACATCTGAGCATTACAAACACCCTGGCTGGTTCATCCGTGCTGCACCCAGAGTTTGTTGTGGCTGGAAACTGGAAAAGCAGGGAATTATCCAGTGCTGCTGTTAACCATTAACCACCTGCTGCAGGTCCTGGCTGCAGCCTGCACGGTGTTTTTAGGAGTTAATCTTCCTTCCAAGGCCACCCAAGCCGATGGAAAAGCGGGATGGACACCCAGGGGTGCAGGTGACAACGAGCTGTGTTTGCAGTGGCAACCAGGCAACTCAGCAGGGAGCTCCAGGTGGCCCCAGGTGGCCCCAGGTGTCACAGCAGCCACGTGGGAAAGGGGCTGGTCCTGGGAGCTCAGGATCCAAACAGTCAAGAAGGGAAAAGCAGGAGAATAAGAACAGGGAGAGGGGACACCCCAGAGGCAGCAACAGCATCCCAAGGGATCCCTGGTTCTGCAGAGTCCAGGGACACATCAGGGAAATGAGGGCTGAGGGAAAGGATGATTCTTCATCAGGGACAAAGAAAGTTCAAGAAAGAGGGGAAATGTGGAGGTTGGGAAGGAATTCCTGACTGGGAGGGTGGGGAGGCCCTGGCATAGGGTGCCCAGAGCAGCTGTGGCTGCCCCTGGATCCCTGGCAGTGCCCAAGGCCAGGCTGGATGGGATGGGGCAGGTCCAGGGTGAGATGCTGACAGGTGACAGCACTGGGGACAATAATGACAAGGGCCAGGCAATGCAGAGAGCAGAAAAAGCCCCAGAGAGGCTGCACAGGGCAGGATTTTGTTGCTGAGAGCAGCCAGGTCACATGGGGGGCACCCGTGGATGCCACAGGAGTCCCAGAGCTGACGTCCCCAGTAAAGATACACCGGAGGGCAAGGCCCTGGAAAGCTTTCAGAGGAGTTGTTTCCATCCCCCTGCAGACAAACCTGGCCCTTCTCCTGCCTGCAGCTCCCCCTCTCCTCCAGGTCCTGCAGGGAGAGGGGACCTTTAGCCCACAAGGATGCTCTTGTCAAGTCCTGAAGCTTCATCAGGGCTCCTTTCCACGTGGACACCAATCCCAGCAGCTGAGGGAGTTTCTCCCTGTTACATGAGTTTAAAAAAAAGGAGGTGGTGATCCCATTTCTCCTGCCCAGGAGGGGCATCCCTGGAGGTGCCCAAGGAAGGGCTGGAGGTGGCACTCAGTGCTCTGGGCTGGGGACAAGGTGGGCATTGGGCACAGCCTGGACTCGATGATCCTGGAGGTCTTTTCCCACCTCAGTGATCTTGGGATTCTGTGAAAATGAATTAATGGACAAGAAGGTGAAACAGTGAGGAGAGGAAAGGCAGTGGGATCAGGCAGAGGGGACACAGCAGCACCTGGAAGCACAGCAGCTCTCCTGAGGAAAATTCCCTGAAAACTTCAGGAGAAGCCCATGGTTCTGCCCCCCTTTTCCTTCCTCTTTGTCACCGATGCATAAAACAGCCCTGAGCAATGGGAACACTCCCAAAAAAACCCCAAAGTAGTGGCCAGCATTCCCAATACCCCGAGCCCTGGAGCTGTGGGGCCGAGCAGTGCTGGGGCTGATGGAGGCAGCCAGCTTTGGCTGCAGGGGTGACCCGGGGAAAATTCCAGCTGATCCACAGCTGGGCAGTCACAACAGCCACATCCCAACTCCAGTAATTCAGGATTTCCCAGGGAGAAGGGAACAAGGCCAGAAGAGAAATGGAATCCCAGTTCCCTGTGCTTCTCCAGGCTCGGATTCCCAGGGTGGTTGCACTGCAAAAAGGTGATTGGCAATTCCAGGCTGTGCTGGAGCCCCATCCCACGGCACAGCTGGGAATTGTGGAGCTGTGTTAGCCCAGCAGCTGCATCTCCAGGGCTGCTTTGCAGGGAGAGCCACTCTCTGGGTAGCTTTGAAGGAAGGAAACACATTTTTAAAATCTGGGCTTTTTTCTTTGCTTAGCTCAGCACTCGGCATCAGCTGCCTGATGGAGCAACTCCCTGAGCGATCCCTCCTTTTCTGAGCCTTTTATTATCTTGATTTTCTCCTTCCAGTGGGGGATAAATTCCCTCAAAGCCACCCTCAGCTCTGTTTCCTTGCTGCAGAAGGAGCCTTTCAGCTCAGCACTGATCCTTCTGCACGGCTGGGGAGAAGGAACAGAATCTCCATCTGCCCATGGACACCTCTTCCAGGATATTCCATGTCCCCTCCCGCCACCCAACAGTGCAGTGAGGCCAAACTCTGCTCTCCCTCCTTTCCCAGGCAGGGAATGCTCTGCAGAGCAGGGCCAGAGCACAGATCCCAATTCCCAGGCAGAGGAACAAGGTTCATCCCTGGCTGCTCAGCTCATTCCCTGTCCATGGTGGAAACCCCTGGATCTGGGTCTCTCCTACAGCCTGATATGTGAAGATTCCTCCCTTTGAGCTGGGCAGGAGCTGCAGTGAGAAAATGAGGTTGTTTTAATTAAAAAAAAAAAAATACAGAGAGTATTAAATCAATGCAAGTGGTCATTCCCCCCCAGTGCCAGGGAATCCCTGAGAGTCCAAGGCCAGGTTGGACAGGGCTTGGAATAACCTGGGATAGTGAATGGTGTCCCTGCCCATGGAATGAGATGATTTTTAAAGCCCCTTCCAAGCCAAACCATCCCATAATTCTGTGATTCCTACAGAGAAAGCTTTAGTCTGATGGAGCCTTGCAAGGAGAGAGTGGGACAATAAAGAACAATAAAGAGGCTCTGGCATTAAATCACATTAACTGCAACACAATCCTGCAAATGAGTTCCTGGCTGCAGGATTTGCTCATTCCATGAGCAGCTGCACACCCACATCCCTTCCCCAGGAGTTCACTCCACACCTAAATCACAGCAGGCTCCTTCCTCAGCCGAGAGGATTCCTCCTGCTGTTGCATTTTTTTGTTGTAGTTTCTGGTTTTAAACACTCTCTGTCCCCCTGTGAGGTGTTTTTCCTGTGTTTTCCTGGATCAGACAAAGCAAGATCCAAGGAAATCCAGGCTCTGCATGGAGCCAAAGCCCAGCTGCTCATGGAAAGGTGCCTGTGGTCAGTTTAGGTCCTGCCACTTAAAAATCAGGGCAATTGTGACCTAATTAAGGGATAGAAGGTAATTCCAAAAATAGTAATTCCCTCTTGTGGAGAGGCAGAGCCTGTCCTGGGGCAGTGGGGCAGAGCCAGGCTGGACCCCCCCAGGCCATGCAGGTCTGGGGGTTTCAGCTTCTCTGGGGGTTTGACATCAAAACCCACACCTGAAACTCGAGGGTTTGGTCAGGTCAGAGTGTGGGTGGGAATTTTCTGCTTTGCCCAGCACTAAAACTCCCCCAGGAGCTGTTCCAGTGTCAGGGAATCTCCATGTGCAGACTCTGAGCTCATTTCCCTTCCCACCCTGTCAGATCTCTGGGAAAAGTCCTCTCCCCATCCCTGGGAATGAGCAAAGCTCGAGATGACCCCACCAGAGCCAAAACCTGGGGGTGGAAGCTGCACAGGAGAGGCCAAACCCCAAACCAGAGAGCCCAGGCTGGCCCTGTGTGGGACAGGGTGCTCAGAAGCCACTTGGTCATCCTGGCTTCCCAAATAAACCCCAACTTTTCCCTGAGCCCTGCTCCAGCAGAGCTCATTTGACATGGAATTCTGTGCACAGGCAGGAGTCTCTGGTTCCCAAAATATCCCTGACAGGTGCCCTTAAAATCCTGGCACCAAAGTGACACCACTGAGCAAGATCCCAAAATGGATTTCATCTCTTTGAGCCCATCTAACCCTGCCCTCTGGCAGCCTGAAGCCATTCTCTGTGTCCTGTCACTCCGAAGTTCTCTCTCTCCATCTTTCCTGCAGCTCCTTCAGGCCCTGCAAGGCCACCCTGAGCTCACCCCAAAGCTTCTCCTGTCCAGGCTGAACAATCCCAGCTGTGCCAGCCTTTCCTCCCAGCAGAGCTGCTCCATCCCTCTGATCCCCTTGGTTCCTGCTCATCCAGGACCAGAGGTTGCTCTCCCCCCCCTCTGCCCTCTCCATTCCCAGGATCAGAATCCCAGCTCTGAAAGGAGTGAGGGACTTGTCTTTACAAACAAACTCTGCCTCTGCTGGTAGATAAAACCAGCACTGAGAGAGAAAAGAAACCATGGGAGGGATTCCACTGATTGATGGATGGAATGAGGGAGATTTGTCTTTACAAATAAACTGTAAGTCCACTGATAAATGAAATTGGATATTGAGAGATGAGAGAAACAATGGGAAGAACCATGAACTCCAGGAATTAAAAGAAGAAAAATTAAAAAGGGGGAGTTATACATGAGAAGGGAATGTTGGGTATCAGGAGTTCTGGGAGGTCTGTGCCACTCAAATACCTCAGCCCATGGGGAAACAGAGAGGGAAATTGGGATAAAAAGGAGGTTGCATCCTCCATAAATCTGAGAGATCCCAGGGGAAATGCCCCATGGGCTCTCCCTTTTTTGGAATAAAGTAAAAGGGACTCCTCTGTCTCCTTTTTGGACAGAAACCTCTGCTGTTTGTGGATTTATTTTCCCTAGCAGCTCCCTCACCTGGACCCGCTGCCCTCCCACAGTGGCAGGGACAGAACCACCCCAGGCAGCGTCCGACCCACCCTGGGACAGTGCACGGGGCAAAACAGCTTCACTTTTCCCATTTCAGCCTCACTGGCAGGTTCAGAGCAACCCAACCGCTTTCATCCCTTTTTTTTCCCCACCGCCAAAAGGAAAATCCCAGGGAACTGGAGTGATGCAACCCTTGAATCATCCTGTAAAGAGCAGTGGTGGGCGAGCGCTGGGGTGTGAATCACACAGCTCCAAATTGCAGCCCCCGCTTGGCAGCCACTGCCCGAGCTGTTGTTTGCTGTCCTATTTTCCCTTTTCTTTGGCCATTTGACAGTGGTTGTTCATTACAGGACTTTCTCAGCCTTTTGCCTTTGGCTCAGGGACGCCAGTCATTTTTTTTTTTTTTTTTATTTTTTTTTTTTTTAATTATTTTTTTTTTAAATGAATTTCCCCCGGATAGAACAAAAGAGCTGGAGGAGAGGGTTTGATTTGCAGCCTCCGGGAGTGCTTTATAAACAGCTCAGATGATTAAAAAGACAAGGGTGCTCTTTTAATAACGGGTTTTGTCAGGGTTCAGCTAATTAATTTCAGAAAAAAACGAAGCATTTTGGTGAAGGAGCCACTTGAGCTCCTTTCTCTGTTCAGCTTCTCTTTGGCTTCGTGATAGAATTTCCCTGTCTCGTTTGAAAGGGGGTTGGAAGTTAAGGATGGTTAAAGTCCCTCCCAACCTGGCCTAAACCTCAACCTGCTGCTCATTTTCCTGGAAAATGTGGGCAGGGTGGGAATGAGGAGCTCTCCAAGCTGCAGCCTTGGCATCCTGCAGGATAACACAGAGGAAAAGTTGCTGGGAAGAAAAGAAAAAAAAAAAAAAGAAATTAAAATTAACCCCTCCTGTCCCACCCTGCCACAACGGGGGCTCCTCAGTGGTGAGAAATCAGCTGTGAGAAGGGAATGGGGAGAATGGGCATGGAAATTTGGGATTCATGGAGTGGGGAGAAGCAGCAGGAAGTCTGTGTGAGTTCCCAAAAGTGGGGGATGAACCCCATTCCCAGTTTTGCCTTGTTTTCCCTGGATTCCTGATCAAGCCCTCACTCTCCCCCTCCCCAGCACACCCAGGGCTGGGAAACACCAGGACAAGCCAGGCTAGGGGAGCTCAGCAGAGCCCAAAACTCCATCCCTGGGCACCAAAAAATCAGGATATTTCACCCAGCAGCTCCTGCTGGATAAAACCAGGTTCATTTGCCCTGCAATCTTCACCTTATTTAGAGGCAACCCCATCCCTGCTGCCCTCCCCTTGCTCTGCTTGTGAAATAAATGTCTATTTTTGTGCTCCTGCCTGTTCCCCACATACTGCCAGGGAAATGAAGAGCTGTGTTTATTCCAAATGGCTTTATTGAAGCATCAGGAAGCACAAATCAATTCCCAGCCCAAGTCCTGTGGTACCCCAGGAATCAGAGCTGACAAACACAGAGATTTGCTGGGTTAAATTAATAGCAAGGCAAGATAAAAGGGAAAGGCAGGCCATAAAAGGAGTCAGGTACAATATACTCCCTGAAATTCAGAGCTCAGCAGTGAATAACCAGCAGAGGGGTTTTAAAAATCAACATGGAAAAGCAAATTCTGGGAAGCCCTGAGTGCATTTTGCCACAGAGGAGTCGCTCCTGCCTTTCTTTCCTGCCCTGGTGGGGGCTGCAGGAAAGCACTGGTGGGAAATTCACTGCAAAATCTTCCACTTTTCCAATCGTTTTTGAGGAGAGGTAAATTCAGATTTCCTCCTGTCCTCCTCCAGTGCTGATGGGACCAAGAGCTGGGGCTTCTCTCTCTGGCTGTGGTTTCCTGCAGAGCTTGGGAAATGCTGTTTTTTGGCAAATAAATGAACTGAAGGGATCAAGCCCTGGAGAGAAATCACCATCCACCCCTGGAGGAGTCACAGGCACCTTGGGAGGCATCACCCAGGGCTGGGAAAGCCCTGTCCTGCTGGGAATGCCCCAGGAATTCCAACCTGGGCAGGTGGGGTGTGGCACAGGGGGGCTCTGGGGATGTTCCCTTCCCTCTGCTGGAAGCAAAAATGTCAATTTTCTCTTTTCAATCTGAAAGGAGTGAGGGACTTGTCTTTACAAACAAACTGTGCCTCTGCTGGTAGATAAAACCAGCACTGAGAGAGAAAAGAAACCATGGGAAGGATTCCACTGATGGATGGATGGAATGAGATTTGTCTTTAGAAATAAACTGTAAGTCTGCTGATGAATGAAATTGGATATTGAGAGATGAGAGAAACAGTGGGAAGAACCATGAACTCCAGGAATTAAAAGAAGAAAAATTTAGTGAGGGCAGGGGGTTATATATGAGAAGGGAATGTTGGGTATCAGGAGTTCTGGGAGGTCTGAGCCTCTCAAATACCTCAGCCCATGGGGAAACAGAGAAGGAAATTGGGATAAAAAGGAGGCTGCACCCTTCAAAAATCTGAGAGATGCCAGGAGAAATGCCCTGTGGGCTCTCCCTTTATTGGAATAAAGTAAAAGGGACTCCTCTGTCTCCTTTTTGCACACAAACCTCTGCTGTTTGTGGATTTATTTTCCTAACAAATCCCTCCCCAGAGACACTCTCTGTCTTTTTATTTCATTTAATGAATCCCACCTCACCTCCTATTGCAGTGAGGTGCTCCCCTGAGTGGCTTTTCCCACTGGAGCTGTCCCTGGAATTCACAGAATCCCAGAATCACTGGGCTGGCAGAGACCTCCAAGGTCATCGAGTCCAACCCAACCCTGACACCTCAACCCAACCCTGGCCCCGAGTGCCACATCCAGTCTTGTCTCCAACACCCCCA
>VZTR01029927.1:0-24727 GCA_013400775.1 Chaetops frenatus
GTTGAATTGAGCATTTGATAAGGGTAACTCTGCAATGTGTGTACAATGAACACGATATCTTCAGGACCAGCCAGGCCACTGTACATGACATAATGTCACCATTTCCCTTAAGAGATTTCTCAAGCAAAAAATATCCAGCGGCAAAGAATAATTGACAACCAGATCTTCTGATAAACTTGATGGAAAGTCAGAAAAGACATTAAAGATACAGAAAGGGGCTATAGATGTTTCACACAGATGGAGACCATGTTAGATATGATCTTGTTTATACAAGATTTTAGCTATAGCTGACATGCTAAGATGGGGTTACAGAATCAGATTTAGGTTTCTTTAAGCACTGGGTCTGTAGATCTTCTTCCTAAAAATGTTTGATGTTTAGCCAAATTACTGTTTCAAATTTAATGTTGGATGATAGAGCAGTGCATACAACCTTATACATATGAAACATCTGGTGCTGAAAGAGATAATCTTGATTCAGATCTGTAAATAACCATTAGATAAACAACAAAAGCAATAAGAGTATACTTCAGCAATTATCAAAACACTGTGTTTCTCTAATTTTTTTATGCAACTTTGAAACTAGATTAACTATAGGTCACTTGCAAGGTTACTGCAGATGCATCGCTTGCAGGGTTACTGCAGATGCATAAGATCTTTGGTTGTTAAACTCAATGGTAAAATCAATCACATATTTTATTTTTTTTCCAAATCTGAACTGTTATAACATAGATTATTTTTGTTGTTGTTGTATTAAAATAGAAAATCTCTGAAAACCAGATTCTGTCTGAAATATTTTTTTAGTCACAGCATAATCTGATATTATGAGCTAGACTTGAGGAACTGTAGAAATTTAAGCATGTCATGAGATTAATCTATCCTGGCCACTACCTCTGTAATCTGGGGAGTGTTAACCATGTTTAGCTTAGTGGAGCTCTTTCTAATACCTGCTAGTCCTGAACAGCTTTTTTACTGTCCTATGCAGTAGAATTGAAAAAGTACACCAACATGATTAAATTTCCCTCTTTTTAACTCCCTCCCTGTCTAATTGGGATTCTGGCTCTTGGGCTTTGCCTTCCTCACTGGATAAGATCCAGTTTGAGTAGAATGAAGCAGACTTCCCATTCTTGAGTTGGCCAAAACATGCACCTGAAATTGAAGCTTTTTGCACTAATTCCTTCTGTCTTCCAAACATACTGAATTCAGGGCACCAACCTTCTGGATTACCCTTTTTGTCTCTAGAAGGCTGTTACAAAAACAAAAAAATCTGAATAAATGCAGCTGTTACTTGTTCTATATATAAAACTATTTCCATTCACTTTAACCACCTGTCCAGTGAGTTTTGGTGCCTCCCTGCCTCAGCTCCGTAGTCTATAGTATAGTAGAGAGAAGGTGATCAATGAAACAAAGCAGTGAGGTGTGCTGTGTCTGTTTGTTATATGGGGGTTTCTTACAGAATTTAATGCCTGATGAAGGACAGACTTTCTTGCTAATTTTTTTTTCAATTCCTTTTATGTAGAATAGAATCATAGAATCCAAGAATTATTTAGGTTGAAACAGATCTCTATGGTCATTGGGTCCAGCTGTTAACTTAGCCCTGCCAAACCCACCACTAAAGCAAGTCCCCATTTTCCACATCTACACATCTTGAGAATACCTCCAGGGATGGCAACTCCACTGCTGCCATGACCAGCCTGTTACAGTGCTTGGCAACCCTTTTAGGGAAGAAATTTTCCTTAATAACCAATCTATATTTACAAAGGGTTTAAAGATGTGTATTTTGGTGGCCGTTTTGAAAGGTATTTTCACCCTCTTGGAAGTCAGAATTTTGCAAAATAACCAGCTGCTAAAAGGTCAGTCCCACTGACGTGGCTGCTTACACACATTTATTCAACTGATTAGCTACGACAGCAAAACAAAAGCACCTACTGTATCCCCAAAACTGTGCCGAGGTGTCCAAGGCAGGATTATTTTCCATATTGCTTAAACTGTCAGCAAAATGATTGAAAAGAGGGTTTATCATCTTTCTTGAGCAAGTTAATCAGTGACTAACAGTCTTCTTGATAATCACTGAAATACTACACCAAAACAATTTTTCTGTTAATTTGTCAGATTGGAGTATTCTTCTGAGTCATAAGGCAAATCCATTTTATTTTAATGTCAATTAATAAAACAAGGAGAGGAGAAAAGAGATCCAAGCTTGATAAAATGCCTCATTAGTCTATTTATATACTGTAAATAGAAATTTTTCTCCTATTGTTTAAATTTGTTATACTACTAGGCCTCTTAAATATGGGAGCCTATATAAAAAGAAACAAAAACCAAAACCACAATCAACACAACAACCCTTGTGTAAAACTTTCCTTTCTTCCTTCCTTCCTGCCTGCCTGCCTGCCTTCCTTCTTGCCTTCCTGCCTTCCCCTTCTCCCTAAGCAAGTCCTGGGAAGTGCATGAGTTAGGGTAGAGAGTCTTAGGGTTCCTGGGTACCATATCTGATTTCAGGAGCTACTAATGAGGAGCTGCTGATGAAAATCAGCAGCAGCTCTATCCCATGATCTGTCACTTCTCTCTCATCTTGTTTCCCAAGTGCATGTCTATGCATGGTGTCAGTTAATAGAAATGACCCAAGAGACTCCTGACTTGCCCCGTATATGTGGAATATCCAATTTGGCCATATAATTCCTGGTTCTTCATCTCTAGGAATGGGTTTGCCCCTTAAAGGACCAGAGGAGAAGTGGTTCCTGCAATCAGAGGGAGCTGCTGTCTCTGTTAAATATCTTAGACTCAATTAGCGGCATGCCAAGTGCCCCTTGCTTTGTCAGACATGTCTGTTCCTACAGCCCGAGAGCTCTTAGAGTTAATTGATTCTGGCACTTCTATTACTACCCAGAAACACAAGGGCATATTTTTCACATTCACTCAGACAGTGGTTTGAGGAGAATGGTTTTCCTACAGGATAATTCTTGCACTACCTATTTGTGCCTTTGCTGAGAATAGAATGTGTGTAGACATGGCACTCCAATAACATGGTGATGAGTGTAACATAAAAGTGATAGATTCAGAATGCTTTTTGTTTCAACTTTCTTGTTTCTATATGTCTTTCTGTGCTCCATATTCAGTCAATGAGACAGCCTTTAAATTAAAGAAATTTCTAACGCTCCAGCATCTAGAAAAAACGAATTTGTTTTTTTATCTGATATGGTCTTGCTTTTTTAATTCTTTCCCTCTGCATTTTTTTGCTTGTAACTAAATATGGGTGAGAACTAACTTGTAACTTACAAAATGTCATAGACGTCACAAAGAAATAAAGACAATTACCTATGTGCATTTGTAAGTGGTTTCATCATAGCGTATTTGTGGGATGCAGAGATAAAAGTACACATAAGAACTGTACATTCAGTATTATTGTTCCCGATTTCCTTGCCCAGCTGTGTGCTTGCTTGTGCTATGAGAATTCAAGACATGGGAAAGAATTGCTAGAGATGGATTTTCAGTGCTTATGTATAGGTAAATGTTCCAACATGTACTTAATTTTCATGCCATTTCCTTAAGAATAAAAATTTATGAATATAAATTTCATCAGTGACTTTTCTGTGATGCAGTGGGAGAACTAACAGCACCATATTTGAATAAAGAAAACTTAAATCAAAAATTAATTTTCAAAGTTGATAGGCCAAATATTCACAAAAATCCTATTAAATTACAAGTGAAAATCTACATGCAGACAATGAACTGCACATATGTCCACAAAGACTCATTTATACTCCGTTTCTCCTATTATCTGTAGGCACAACCCTGTTTGCTCATAAATAATTGAATATGAGTCAAATTCACGGCAGCAAGAACATGACTATGCTGAGAGATTTAGACCTTAACTGGGATCTGCTGCCTTGTGCTTCTATCTAAACTCAGCATGTACTGCTCTTTCAATACTCTGCGTTGAGAGGCTGAGTTCAAACCCTTGCAACTCAGATTTTTAAGAGGGCAGATGACTGGGAAGAGTTTGACTGGTGGAAATGACTACTGAATTCTCCTCTTCAGCTGTCCAAGCAAGACCAAGCAATAACTAATTTTTTAAAAATATATCCTCTTGAAGCAAGTCCCTTTGGTGTTTCAAGAGCATAAAAATCACAAGCTGCTTGAAAACACTGGTCCATCTCAGAAAGATGGGCTGAAGCAGATTTTCTTCTGCTGTCAGAACACTTTCAGTAGAGTTGTTTGAAATGTGGGATGAATAAGATCAGAGGTATATGGGAGACACTTTTAACAATTTGAGTAGGTGTTTCTCTATGACTTGGGCTAATTGTATGAACCTCATTGCTCCCCTGCTACCTTGGCCTCATAGTTTTTTTTTTCTCCCTTTTGTCCCTTAGAGAGCATGGCAGAAGGAAGTGTTATGGTAGCCTCAGTATTTCCAGGGCGTGGGAGCTGTGTGTGCAGAGCATGGGCAGAAACACAGTGTTACAAGAAACTTCCTTATCAATTTTTTTTTTCTCTCTTCCACCATCCCCAAACTTGATATCCACACACAAGCCTGCTAAGCACAGATCACAGGAAGAAAATCACTCCTGACAGCGAGACATGAGAAAATTATACCTGCATAGACACAGAGTTATTTTGCACATTTTATTCATGGGTTTCTCTTTTTTAATACTGAGGGCTTTTATGTCTGTTGATAATTAGAGATGTTTATGACACTCATTAACTGTAACTCTCCACACTGCCTTTTTGGAAACATGCGAACTCATGTTAAGGCCTTGAGTTTGCAAACAATTTACAGGCATACACTTACCACATTAATACACCACTTACTTATTTGTTCTTCATATTTTTAATTTTATGTATATCTCTGCCTGAGATCCAGATATTATTTACTCCATCACCCATGCTGCTTCTCCTACTTAAAGATGCAAATGTGTCCCAATTGTACTAGATATTTAGCATATGCTTAATTTTAAGCATATGAATACTGCCACTGAGGTAAATGAGAGTGCAGCTAAGAGTTAGGCTTAGAGTTAAATTGCTTATTCAGAGCTAAGAGAGAGAACAGCCTTGGCTTCCTGAATCCTGCACAGTCCAGGATTGTTTTACCTTGTGAGTTAGTGGTATGTTGTTTTGTATATCCTCCACTGAACATCATCCTGCAGGGTTCTCTCATTTCTCTCTTGTTTTCCAAGGTGTTAAACATTTCATTTACCTGCCTGCAAGTGTTTTGTTTTGTTTTGTTTTGTTTTGTTTTGTTTTGTTTCTTTCTAATGAAGCTCTGAATGAATAATCACTCCTGGAGGGTTCAGGCCAGCAATCATCTGCATGAGCATGACATTAGCTGGTGATCCAGTTTGTTATCCTCAAATTACAATGTGTAGCTGTATGGGTTTTACATGGTGAAGTACAATTATCAAAGCAGTGCTTTTCTCTGCTTTTCATACTTTTATAACCAGTGGATGTTTTGGATGATGGTTTTAAGGACAGTGAGGTCAGTAAAGGTCAGCAATGCAATCTGTGTATATCTTAATGCTCGTAGAATCATAGAATGGTTTGGTTTGAAAGAGACCTTACAGATCATCTTGATTCAACCCCAGTACCTTGGGCAGAGACACCTTCCACTAGACCAGGTTCCTCAGGGCCCCATCCAACCTGGCCTTGAACATTTTCAGGCATAGGGCATCCACAGTTTCTCTGGGCAGCCTGTGCCAGTGCCTCATCACCCTCACAAGAAAGAATTTCTTCCTAATATGCAAACTAAACCTGGCCTCTTTTGGTTTGAAGCCATTCCCCCTTGTCCTGTCCCTGCACGCCCTTGTGTGTTCTGCAAACACACACCTGAAGTCTCAAAAAACTCAGTTAGACAACACAATCCTTATTTTGGGAAACTTGACCCCCAAGCTGCTTTTTAATTCCCCAGAGACTTTACCCTTCATGAAATCTGACTCCTTTAGAGACCCAGACAGAAAACATTCTCCTATTGCCCTGAATGTTTGTTCTTTGAGGATCAACACATTTATACACTGTCTTGTACAACCCTCATAATACAGACAGATTTCTATAAAAACTGGGCATTTATTCACATGTTAAAATCAAAAATATAGTCTGAACATTTGAAAGACTATTTGTCTAATCTTGCTATTTTTCCCTTTATTCCTTTCAATTCTATACTCTTTCCACTTTCTGGAGTACGAAATTCTCTTTTATGGTGTTTTTATGTGGGACAGATAATAGGTGCTCTCTTTTAAAAAGGAGCTTTCTCTTCCATAATATGTGGTCCTTACCACAAAATCAAAACAATTACCTCTGTCCATGCTTTTTATTTTTTTACAGCTTTCGCATGTGCTTATAGAGTGCTATGCAGAGATTATTCTTACTATAATATTCATAAAATTATATTTCTTAACACACCTGTCTGTTACAAAAAAGTCTTTGAGAAAAGCAAATGATTCAGCATCTCTAAGGAAACAATAAAAGTTTCTTGATCTATTAAAAATAAGTATTCATTAAAAAAAAAAAGAGATATATTGCAGGTAATGTCAGCAGATAAGGAGGAAGGATTATCAGGTAATATACTTATTTCTGCAAGCATCAGGTCTTGTTTTATTTCGGCATATAATCATTTACACAAAGTAGTATTTCAGCATTTTTTTTTTTTGCTTTTTCTACATTTGTTTTCCTAAGACTATAAGCAAAACAAAGAAAATAGCATTTTTCAAACTCCTCCATGTGTTGAATAGGAATGGACCCAAACAGAAAAAGTAGCACTTTTTTCTTGTTGGGAAACTCTCCTGCTAAAGCAGGTTTTTGGAAGGGAAATGTTGTTTGGAAGAGTGGTTACCAATCCCTCCAAAGCTTGCGCCGTGGTTGTGGCCACGGCAGGGTGAGCTTTTGCAGCAGGCAGGCGGTGCGGGGGTGAGACCCTGGGGTGATCCAGTGCGGCCTCTCGCCGTGGGAGGGGAGCACAGAGGGTCGCGGAGTCTTGTTCTCTAGGGTTTGCCAGGGAGTTGTGGCCGGGCGGAGCCGGGTTCCGCGTCCTGAGCAATTGCCTGTGGATCGTTTGCCTCTCCTGTACACTCTTAGTACTGTTCTTGCTGTTCGCTTTCTTATTTCGTTGCTGTTTCTAGTAAATTGTCCTTGTCTCAGCCCGTGATCTTTACATTTTTGTGCCTCCAATCCTCCTCTCCAGCCGCCACAGCGGGAGGGGAGGAGTGAGAGAGCAGCGTGTGGTCTGAGGTGTTTCAGTGGGAACACTAAACTGAGGAATACCATTCCTAAAGCACGACATTCTACGCTGAGATCCCACGGCCCAAAGACAACCAGGCAAGCAGAGAAATAGGATGAGTGGAGAAAACAAAATATGATTGAAGAAATTTTTTTTCTTTTCTTTTTTTTTTTTTTTTTTTTTTTTTTTACGACTGATAAACCATCAGAGGGTTTACACTTAAAAAGTATAGATTTCATGATGTCAGGGATGCTGAGAATTTTTGAGGCTGAAATTTTTGAAAGTCAGATCTCCTATTGTCATCACACATTAGTTAAATCAATCTCTTCTCCATTTAATCAATTGACCACGTTTCATTTTAAGTATGTGCAGATGGACATAATTGAAAGTCACAGTAAGACAAACTATGTAATAGTAATATGCTCAATACCAGGATAAATGTGTATCTGATGCATGAAAACATCACCTACTGAGTTGTCTGCTGGTTCAAATTTCAGCAGAAAGGCATAAATGTAAGAGTCAATAGTATTGCTTTTTTACTTATGTATACACAAAATGATCATTCATTACAACAACAGTGAATATTCCTCATGCTCTTAACACATACCTTCTCTGAAAACTCTGTGCTTAGCTGGTGAAGAATTCAAGGTCTGTATTTATTGCTCAAAATAGCCAGTTCTTTACAGCAAATGGATTCTGGAAAAATACTTTATTAGGATTTAACTGTTGGCTACATGTTGCTCTGAGAAATAAGACAATGTGTATTTTTGAGTATTTCACCTGCTATAAACAACCTTCAGATCTGCAGATAAAAACTATTATCTTCGTGCACTTGATTTACAGAGCTATTAGAAGCGGTTCTGTATTTAGCAGGAGGCCCTCTTGCAGCACAAGAACCTGCTTCACCTGTCTGACATCAATCAGAGGGAGATAATCGTGATCATAATGCCAGTGTAGTGACTCGGAGGATGGTGGCATGGTCAAACTCTGGGAAGATGAGGAGTTCAAGATCATCCCTCTTTATCCTCCCACTCCTATCAATGAAAATCATGTTTTAGTGAAGTATATTGACTTTTTACATAATAGGTGCTAAAAGTGGAAAGGAACCACAGTGGAATGATGATTAGCAGCTTGCAGCTCATTCACATAACATGATTCCTATCCTTCTTCCTCAGACAAAGGATTTACAGCATCTGATTTATCCACAGGTTGAGGCTTGCAGCTGGGACAGGCACAGCCCATCCACTGAAATCAGTACAAAAGCAATATATCAGGTTTGCAGGAACGAATCTCATCAGCTGGTTTTATAGGTGTCCCCTACTTGATTCTGTTCTCCTCATACACAACTGGCCACAGCTTTGAAATAAAAGACAGGTAAAGGCAAACACGCCTCATTATAGTCACTAAAATAAATGGTTTAACTATCCTCACTCACTGACAAAAATCCAAATCAACTGATGATTTCTTATTCCAATTCTGTCTGCTAATATGTCCCATGGCAGGAGATAATTAGTCCTGTTGAAAGCCACATTGAACAGTTCTTTCCTGATCAGAAGTAAATGAACTTTACGACTCATGGAATATACAATGAAATAAAATACACAAGCAGTAAATCTGTATCCAAATTATTTGCCTACTCAACTCCAGGAATGGCTGTACACAGAGTAAAATTTTGGACAATAGTATAATCAAAAATCAGAGACTAAAAGCTATCAAAAAATGTCAGACTATGTGCAAGAGAAGAAAAAAAATTCAGTGTGAAAAATATGTGGTTTTCCAGGGCATTGATTCTCATTTTTCCTGTCTGCACATTTCTGTTTACATTCCATGTAGAATGAGTGGTCAAATATTTACCAAAAATGAATGTTAAAATTGCAAGTGGAACCATTGTGATGAACACTCATGCAAATGTATTTGCGGTTGAATAGATTGTGCCTTTTTGCTGTCAACAATGAAAGTAAAACCCTGTGACTGATTTAATAAATCTCTGCCAGGCATCTAGATGGAGTTTAACACAGTGAACACAGAATATTTGAGGCTTGCCGTTGTGCACAGAAAAGAAAAAGATCCCCAAATATATGTGGAGAAAAAAGCAAGTAAACTCATCTATTTGAAGATATTATTATTTGGGTGGAAAGAGATGACAAATTTGTGAGATAAAATATTTATGGAGTCTTTGTAAATATGGTATTTTCATCCTGACCAAAACACATCATAACTGAACTGTGTACAACTGAGACATAATGAAATGGCTTTCCTTAGATATCCAAAACTTATACAAACTTACTAAATATTTCATGGTCCCAGTATGACATCTCATGAGATCAGACTGACAGCCATTGACAAAGAACAAACACAGAACAAGCAAAAAATACACTAAAGAAATGGAAAATGAGAAAAAGTTCTGAAGCCAAAAGTAGTGTATCTTTCTTTTCAAATGATTTTGTTTGAACACATAGAAAACAAGACAAATATTTAAATGAAGATGTCAGCCAATGATAATCACATTCAAAGGAGGATGGTACCTGATCTTATCAAAGTTTGAAATAAGTTTGTATGTCAACTAAATCAGATCATTCCCTGAGAATAGAAGTAAACCACAAAAAAGAATAAAAAGAATAAAAAGAATCCACTACCCTATTCCAAAAAAAGTTTGTAATAGATTTTTAAAAATAAAATATTAAATTAAAGAATAAAATAAAAATATAGAATGAAAGAATAAAGTAAAATAAAGCAAAACAAAATAAAATACTGGTTCTTTTGGTAGCATGATTCTCCATAGCTCCAGGATGAGTTTCTTATGTAATGCTACTGGCTAGAGATCATGAAGAATTTCTCAGTTCATACTGATGAACTCTGATTCCAGTGTGATCAAAACTCAGCTGCTTCTGTGGAATCATGGATTCTTAAGAAGTTTTTTAAAAACCTTTTTTTTTAATATACATATTTTTAAAAGAGATTCTGATGAGAAAATAACTGAAACCACCATGTGTGGCCTCTTCTACTTTAAGAAAGGAGAGAATTAGTATTCTACTAATAGATAAAATGTCACCAGAAATTTCACCTTTCTTCACAATTAGTATTTCATATACTATAATTTTACTCTTGATGAGATAAGCACTTTCTGCGGAAATTTCAATATCTATATTGCTAGTGCTGGCAAAAAAAGCAATTTAAAATGACAAATTTTAATACTTAATGGAGGTCCAAACCTTTTGATATAGTGGCATGAATATCAAATATTTTAGGTACCTTCAAGGTTTTAGTGACTTTATAGCACTGCAAACAAGCCACTCTCAGCTCTTCCTAATTTCTCTCTATTTTTCCTAGTTCTTTTTGTCAAAATCATCCTTCTGCACGGCCCAGCTTGGCAGAAAAACTGTTTTTTCCTGCCCTAGTCTGAAAGACTGTCAGTTTTGTTCTGATCTAAAGAAATCTGATATCATCATTCAGGGCTGCCTTTCATCAGCAGGTGTCAATTGAGCAGTAAAAAATGCTACAGAATACCTTCAAAAATCCAGGGTGCATATTTGTGTAAGAAGTTACAGCTAAACACAATATCACATATTTCCTCTTATCTTGTTGGTGTGCAGGGACTTGTGTCTGCAATTTACAGACATGCTAATTCTGTTCCTAAATACCAGCTTACAAAAACTGAACCATACCACAAAGCATTTTTCAAGGATTTGGTTTACTTTGTTGCTTTGCAAAGATAATTAAGTGGCCATAAATCAAAAAAAAAAAAAAAAAAAAAGGGAAAAAACCCCNTTTTTTTTTTTTTTTTTTTTTTAATACATACTGGAGATCAGGAAAGTATGATTACTTCACCTTTGAAAAATCCCCTTAAGGCAGCCAGAAGTCATGCAAACTCAATGGGACTGGGTTCTGTTACTGATCAACCCAAACTCACCAAAAGGAAAACAAAATCCTTCTAACATCTCAATTAAATCTCTTTTAGCTTAACCTGAGACAGACTTCTGGATCTTATGTACAAACCAGGGGGAAGTGGATACTTTTTTGACTGAGAGTATTATGAAGTTCAGCATTGGTTCAAAGCAAAAATTCAAAGGGAACAGGTGTTCACCTACATGGCTCAAAGGCAAAATACATTCTTGCTTTGTCACAATGAAGATAAATTCCCAAATTTTATTCCATTGGAGTGGTAAATCTTTGGTCTCATGAAACACAAAACAGAGAGAGAAAGAGAACTGACACTTCCCCGCTGGCTAGGCATATCAGCTGTATTTTCAATGGAAAATGCAATCTTTGACTCTAAATTCACTCCGGCAACAGCTTCCACCCTCCCTTGGACACACTGGGTGACAAAGGGCTTCCCTAGGGGGGTGCAGTGGAGACAACTGTTCCCTGCTTTGCTCTGGAAGTAAGACACTGTTCCCATTGCTGCAGAGCAAGCTCATTTATTTTCCATGTGAGTCTTTGTAAGGATGCAGGTGCCCAGCAGTGGGGGGTGAGGGGGCAATGGTTCAGGGACAGGCAGTGATAAAACCCCAAACTGGGCAAATCTGTGTTGCCATTGTGGAGCAGTGCTGACTCACTTAACTCTAAAACCTTTGTGCCAAAAGCCTGTTGCTAGTGTAGGCAAGAGGAAGTTCTTCCTTTAGTTTCAGTGAAACCAGCATGTGCTGTTTAGCTCAGTTCACCCCAAAAAAAAGTTATAATAATGTGAAGGTTTAAAGCTTCCTGCCCCAGATTGTAAAACTCAATATTGTTATATAAATCTTGAACAAGCTTAGTGACAATTTGAGCAGACCTAAACTTCCTAATGTTTTTTTTTTCCTAAGAGAAATTGCATGTGATAAAGAAACTGATATCAAAACTATCAAAATGCCCCCCTATAGATAGAACTAATTTTAAAAATTGTCAGTATAACTTGCAGAAAACAAAATGGAGACACATTTTCTTTTTACTTATCAAATGTCCCAGGAACTCTGTGTCCTTGCAAATGCTTAGGAAACAGCTTCAAGCCTAGAGCAGGAAATTAGTCATCATACTTGGCTAAAAGTGACCCACATGTCTTGCCAAAAATGTTATTGAAAAAATTAGTTTTAGAGCTCTTTAAATTCTTTGTGAATTCATGAAATACATTATGAACACAGATGATAAAGAAGTAGCCATTTCAGAAATGTTCATTTTAGTTTGGGATTAAAAGAAAAAATGCAAGTTATATTTATTTTTAAAGAAACAAGCAAAGGGTCAAAAATAATCCCAAAAGCCACTGTGCATGTGATTTATCAGAGACTAGATTGCTAGATTATCTGCTCGAAACAAATAACCACTTCAGTAATGAACTTTGTAATGGAATTCCCCTAGAGAATGGCCTGATGTTGTGTCAGAGAACTTTAAGTTGGATATTTGGAGAAGGTTCTTCACCAAGTGGGTGGCTGGGCACTGGAACAGGCTCCCCAGGGAAGTAGTCACAGCACCAGCCTGCAAGAGGTCAAGAAGGGTTTGGGCAATGCTCTCAGGCACTTGGTGTGACTCTTGGGGATGTCCTGGGCAGGGCCAGGAGTTGGACTCAGTGGTCCCTGTGGGTCCCATTCAACCCAAGAAATGGTGTGATTCTATGAAAAAATATTCTTAATGAATGGATAGAAAAAAAAAAAAAAAGAAGTTATTGACATATCTCTACCCAAAGCTCTTATATTACCAACTGTATCACAGATATCCACAGAGAAATGCTCTGCCATTAGGACATGTTAATTTTTGTCTATTAAAACCCTAGTGTAGACATAGCATTTTTACTCGCCTTAGGAGAATCATAAATTTTCCAGAGGCCAGAAAATATTAATCTGCTCAAATAAAAATGTTCTGTAAGAATGTGTCGATGTTTGCACAAGTATCTTTGTTCTGAGTTTAAGTCCCCAAGCTTCCTCAATACTTCAGCAGTTGCCTGTAAAATTCCATTACAGAGTAAACTCAAGTTATGTTGGGTCACACCTTCTTTAAAAGGTACCAGCAGGGTCCCACACTGGCAGGAACTGCTATTTAAGAGCATTTTCCTTGGTCTGCCAGTCAGAGAGCTGCTTGGAAAGATGGGGTGGGGGTGTTTCTATCTAACAGTCATTTCACTGAGTTTGTCTGTTAGTAATAAATTGTAAGAGTCCAGCATCAGAAGATAATCAACAGTTTTAGAAGCACGTGTACTTCCTGCCCAGGGAAACAAAAATAGCCACTGCTGATCCATCTCTAAAAGGTGTGTGGGGTGAAAATTATTATAAATAGGGCAATTTTTCAGTAACTAAATCCATGCTTTACACCAACATTTCAGACAAAATTTTCCATAAGAAACTGTTGGCATAAAATACTCTCTATGTCTTTACTTCCTCTGTAAAATCATTGGCTGGAATCAGTGTTTGAAATCAATCCTAGCCCTGACAGCTTGCTTGCCTGCCGTAGTAGGGCAGCATGTGACTCAGAAGTTTGGGGTCCAGGGATAACTGTTGAAAGAAACATAAAATTACTTATTTAGGAGAACACCTCGGCATTTTGGAAGCCTTGACATTGTCCAGGCAGGTCTAGTTTTAAATTGTTTATCAGTGGATCCAGCCATGCTCAACTTGCAGATTGCCTCCATGAGAAAGTTTTCTTTCTTAATTACACAATTCCATGTATACACTATATTGTCCTGGCTATATTTAATAGAGCAAAACAGCCCCCTCAGTGGCACATAGTTCTTTGGGACATATTCAGAGTAGAGGTGGTGTAAAACAGCAGAGTAAGTAGACAGAAAAGGATTGTACCTGTCCACAGCTGTGCAAAGACTCTGTAAGAAAAATCTTATTAAACAGATTTGAAATAGTAAAACTATCCTGGGGTGTGAGCTAGGACAGTGTAGGGTAGGAAGGCTGATAGGCTGGATTACATAGTGTTCCTGGATGACTTTCACGGGGAGATTTGTGAGGATTAGGGGAGACGTGAAAGAAAAGAGTATGCGATTGTCACCTCAGGACTGCAAGTGGCTCCCAAGACAGGTGAAGGAAGAACACCAAATACAAGCCCAACTCAGCCAGTACACCTCCCACTACAGCCTCAATACAGAAATAGGGATATATGTATAGAATGTTCCCAACTGTAATCCTCTGTGAGGCAAGCTCTTATCTTTCCTTGCTTTCATTACACTGAAACTTGAGGTGAGAAATATTTGCAAGGGTTGACTCCCCTGGTTGATCTTAGGAGCAGCTATAAACACATAGCCCAGCCTTCAGATCCTAAGAGCTGCTCTCAGCCTGAGGTCACAAAGAGACAAGCCTGGGAACAGCAAAACTTCGATTTCACAATGATAAGTAGGTCTAAATAGTTAATTTACTGTTGTTGATTTTTCATTGATGCAAGCCCACCTCTGATCGTACCCATACTTTAGATATCTATATGTAAATACACTCTGTATAAAAAACCAGTGTGGCATGCTAAGTACAAAAAAAATTGCATGTTCTTACCAATGGAGAACTGCACATCCCTGTTTTGTGTGAATATGGTCTGTACATAGGATGTGCACAAACTTGCAATGTTACTTTTACATTAAAAAAAATTCATAATAAGATGACAAAAAGAAAAAAATTGCAGACATAATTTTAGTAACTTCTTGACAAGCACTTAATGTCTTCCAGTCAAGCAAGAACAGAAAATATGTTAGTTGCTTTTTAAACTCTTATTCCAATAAAAAGTAATTATAGTGATTAATTGCATAATGATTACTGTAATCACAGCCTATTCTTAGTTGATTAAGAAAGACAGAAGCAGCTCAGAGAAAGCTTCCCATTAAAACTATTTATGTTTATTTTATTTGTCTTTTGCTAATTTTCCTATCCAAACCCATGAGTGGCAATATTTCAAAGACAGCCTTTCCAGTTGCTTTGAGACTAATCCACTGTCCATCAATAGAAACTCAATTTAAGAGACTGACAAATGTGTTAAGTGTTATAATAAAGGCAAGAAATTCTTTTACTTGAACTACCACTGTTTTTTCATGTTGCTATTACAGTTTTTTCCTACTCTTTAATTGAGTACTTCTGCCTCATTAGAATATTTTGAAAGAATTTCCATGTACTTTTAAATACGTACAAAATTTTAGCATAATGCATATATTGGGAAGGTATATGAACTCTCTGAAGAGATGATAATGGGGTGAACAGATGTGGGAGTTCATTTTGGGAGGATGGAACTCTGGGATACTGGGGAAAATCCTCATGTTTCTATTAGTTTGGATGGAGTTGTCATAAGCTACACTATTTAAGACTCTGCTCTGTCATGTTGTTCTTCCTCCTGGTCCATTGGGACACTGGCTTTTATTAATTTGGTGTGCAGTGAGATCAGATACTGCTATGACAGTCAGCATCACAAAACTCAAAATACAGAGTCTGAGTGATGGACAGAGATCTCAAAATATTGAGATCTACTTTTGACTTTTATGGGGAAATTGAGAGAAGAAAGCAGCTAATAAGCAAGGCACATGCTTTAGTTAAAACCTGCTAACTGCACAACGACTCAGTAATATCTAGGTCCCATCCATGAGCTTGAGGTTGCTGCGGTCCTCTATGTGAGACTTTTTGGGGCATAGAAATACACAATTCGGATGTGTTCCAGTGATAAATGTCTAAGGTGCCTGAAAACCTTTACAAGTATCACACAAAGTCTGGAGATGCAGAACAAATAGAGAAGGAGCTGTAATATAGGAGGACCATACTGCCTCGAAGGGAGTCAGCTCATTCCTCGGTGTGGTTTAGCTACATAAACTTGACTCTGTGAAAACCCTGATGTGCTCAGGTGCGGCACCATCAGCACAGCAAGATCCCCTGTGACATTGTCCCAAGATGTTCTCCTAATGCCATGTTAGTCTGCAACAGCTACAGAGTGAGCTCACCTCTCCTAAGTCACATCCCAACCCTTCAGCCAGCAGTGTCAGATAGCCTTTTCATAATGACCCAGGTTCAACATAAGCCATCAGACTTTAACCAGCTTTTGGTGCATTGACTACAGGCAAGATGCTGAAGTCATTCAGATAAATGTCGATGCACACGTAGCTGTTGCCAAGGGAAAACTGTTTCTTCTGTGTAATTCCTCCACCTGGTGGCCAGGTCAGGGATTTGGTTAGTCCAGGTGATGGACAAGGGTCGACCACTTCTCAGCTTGAAGTGCCCTTGCTGGTTAAGCTGCTGTTTAGGCTGAGCAACCAGGTGAAGCTCAAACTCACATCGGCCCCGACCTTTTGCTTTCTGGAACTGGACAGATAGCCCATGTTTGGTCAAGCATGTACTTTACTTGCAAAGAGTATCATCATCTTCCAGAAATTCTTTATCTTTTGTTTTCCCTCCTCAAGCTTGACAATAATAACAACTTTCTTCAAAAATGAAACCATTTGCAGAAAGGGACTAGTGGTGAAAAATACCATATTTCAATTTTAAATAAAATATATCATGGTTTGGAATTGTCAAAATACCCTGTTTTGACATTTGGAAATTAAAATAAAAGAAACTTTGAAAGGTCACTCTCAAAACAAAGTGATTCCAAATTTATACCTGGTTTATTAACTCAATTTCTTTGAAAGAGTTCTTTTATTATTGTTTTGCTGCTTCCNATCCTTCTTATTCCTCAGCTATTCAGTTCTGGAATATCTGTAAGACAGTGAGATATTTAGTCATTCTGTAGATTTTCAAGTACACCAGGATGCATTACTGCTTTTGTAATTAATGAGAGCAAGAAGCTACTTTACATCCCACGTCTCTAAATCCTGAAAGTACTTGCAAAACAGAAGACCTGCTTTCCACCTGGCACTCATGTGTATACTCCATCACACTGTTTTATGGTCCTCTCGAGTTAAGAGACATGCAATTATCACTATTGCTTTTTATTATAAATTCATACACGCATTAGAGGTACATTTCTCTCTGTCTCACTGTTTTTTTTTCCTTGGGCTGTAGCTTTTTATTTTGTTTTCTATTGCTTACTACTCCTCTCAATATATTCTTCGCAGCGAGGATATATTGAACCTGTCAAGTTTATTTAAAGAAAGTTAAACTGGGGAAAAATCAGGAGTGTGTTGCCTAGACAGGGATGGTAAGGTATTCAAGACAAGGCCTTGCTCCACTTAGCAGACTACAAATTCTCCAGATGTCGAGGGAAGCACAGAAAAGCGGATGATAAATGGCAAGTGAGAAACTGTACATTGATAAATGGGACTGCAAAGAAAGAATATATCTCCAGCAAATCCTTCATTGTTGCTGGCAACTCACTTGAATTGCAGAGTGCTATTTTTGTAATCAAACCTGCCAGTAATCAGTCAATGGGAGGCATGGTCCTACATGTGTATGAGCCTAGAAAGTGAAAGGAAATTGTAACAGAGAACAGAGAAACTAACCAGGTTGTCCCTGTCCCTCAACAGATGCCCTTTAGGGAAGGGAGAGGAATGATGAGTGCTGAGAGGAGAACAATAAAGGAAAAGGTATTTAGAAAACTCTAATACAGTCATCAAGTGCCCTAAGAAATGTTTTTGGAGAAATTATTCAAAGGCTTTTCTTCCTCTATAATTATACGATGTTTTGTTATTTCTTGGTGTGTGGTCTTTTGAAGGATGTGTTCATGACATAGATCGGCTAAAGACATGATACAAGCATTGGGTAGTTTTGCAGCATCCCTTATTGAGCCTTCTCTATTAATTTGGTCCCCAGACACAATAACATTGGAGTTAAGAGGAGGAGACAGTAAGCAGAGAGGTGAACATGAGATAATCTATCTTGTTTGGATTTTGTGCGTGTTCTTTGAAAGAAATCCAATCTTTGGAGGTAAAATCGTGGGAGAAAGAGAGATTCAGGCTTTGGATTGCAGGAACACTTTAAATGGCCCCAGAGTACAGCCTGAACCCAAATTAGTAACTTTGGTTTTCTTATCCAGAGGCAAAACTCTGATCTTGGCTCACTGCCCTTACACTGTTGGTTTGACTATAACTTTGAAGAATATGATGTTTATGGGACAGCCCTGTATTTTGATGCACCCCCTAAAATAGGCAGGTTATAGAGTTACAGAAGTACTTAGTAATGGTGTATCTTACATTTTTTGTAAGGGAATGGTCATTTTGGTACAAGCACATTTTTATCAATGTATTGTCCCTTGTGTGGCTGAAGGGCTTAATTTATATGGGAAAGTTAAATCAGTTCAACCAGGATACATAGACAGCTTTATTCTACTGTTTACAGATCTTTCAGCCCACAATCACTCCAAACTGAATCCATCCAATACCGAGGATCCTGGGCCCTGCTAATAACTGGACAGGGATCACATGAGAATCTCAGATGCTATAGGATTAAGTCAATATTAGTAAACATAAATCACAAACCCAAAGTCAATGGAAAGACTTCGGTGAGCTCCATTGTAAGTGCTCTACAGCAGGATAGGCATTAAAAAGTAGCAAAAAACAGACATCTCTTTCCATCTACAGGTGTTTGTAAGTCATATCCACATTTATACATAGATGGATGAGACACGCTTCATAATAGGACACCTTGAGGTCTTAAAAATTAAATGATATGGCTTCTTGCTTGCAATCCAGCTAATGAAAGAACCTCAACTTGCCATACAGAATGTCCTTCCCCTCTTTTACAGTTTAATTTAAAATATCTTCAGGAAGTTTAAACTCACATATAATATGCAAATTATCCATACTCTGAAACATCACACTGATTTACATTGTAATTGTTCCATTACTGATGATAATGGAAGTTGCATGTCCAAGAGTATTCTTTCTTATTAGGTAGGAACTGTGCAAAATAGGCTGGCATTGCTTTGCTTTTGCAGCAGTTATTACAATCTGAATGGAAGAATCAAAACACACCAGCCATATTGCAAGATATTGAAAAGCATCCTGGAGACAGACTTATTTCTCAGAGGTATATTGTGAAGAAAAACCCCACCAAAATAACAAAAAAACCCCACACCATCTATTCAGGACTCGATGAATACAGCTAAAATTACAATAGCAAATATTAAAATACTAGTGATATCATTCATGCCGTGAAAATTAATACTTTATATCAGCAAAGTTATGAAAAATAGTTATGGGGGAAACCTTGCATATAATCTAGGTCTAACTAGTTCTGACAGTGCTGCCTACATTAATCTGTGACAAAATGATTAATGGAATAGAATTTTTTTGCTTTCTCTCTTTATTCTTTTTTCGATAATTTTGCTTTCTCTCCGTTACTCTCAGTGAATGTAACACTGCTTGATAACTTTAAAGATGGACCAAAAAAAGGCCATCTATTTGGCACACTTTATGGGTACAGAATCTCAAATCAAGATATAAATGAAAAATGAAATCATAAGAATCAGCAAAGATACACATTTGATTTATGAAATTGTTAACACAGATCTAGGGGAAAGATTTAAATTTAGTGTCAGCAGTGCGCATACTCGAGGAAAAGTAGAAGCAAAGATACAACAGCCAAAACTCAATTTTTTTAATTTGCTATGTTTGATGCTAAATACAATATTTAAGGTATGAAAAAATTAGTAGCTTTTTTATTATGTTCACCTGAGATTTGTAGTAATGACATCTATATTTGAGGGTAAGATGAAAATAAAGCTTAGATATCTTTGTTTCTGCCTCCAGGTACAGTGGCCTAAAATCTGACCTTTGGATGGTGACCATTGAACCACTTCAAATGGTGGCTAAAATATTGAATTCACTGCAGTCTCAGAAGATTCCTTTGACTTCTGTGTGTCTCAAAGATTCATAGTTAATATTTGTATGTAAGGTGAAGAGGTTACTCCATAGAATTGTGGAATAGGATACTTTAGGCTGGGAAAGACCATAGAACCCAACCACAAACTTAACACTGCCAAGCCCACCACTAAACCAAGTCCCTAAAAGTCATATTTACATGTCTTTGAAATATCTCCAAAAGGTGATTGCTCCACCACTGTCCTGGACATCCTGTTACAGAGCTTCAAAACTTTTCTGTGAAGAATCTTTCCTTAATATCCAACCTCAATCTTCCCTGGTGCAACTTGAGGCCATTTCCTCTCATCCTATCACTCGTTGATAAAAGAGAACAACTCCCCACCTCACTTCAACCTCCTTTCAGTCAGGCATTGAAGGCAATGAGGTCTCCCCTGGGCCTCCTTTTCTTCAGGCTAAACACCCCTGATCCCCCAGCTTCTCCCTTCCCCCTTCTTTGTTGCCCTTCTCTGGACATGCTCCAGTCCCTCTATGTCCTTCTTGTTGTGAGGAGCCCAAAACTGAAGACAGGATTCAAGGAGTGGCCTCACCAGTGCCCAGTACAGGTGACAATCACTTCCCTGGTCCTGCTGGCCACACCATTGCTAATCCAGACAAGGGTGCCGTTGGCCTTCTTGGCCACCTGGGCACACGCTGGCTCATGTTCAACTGCTATTCACCAGCACCCCCAAGTCCCTTTCTGCTGGACAGCTTTCCAACCTCTCTTTCTCCAACCTGTAGCACTGCAGGGGGTTGTTGTGACCCAAGGGCAGGACCTGGCTCTTGGCCTTATGGAACCCCACCCGATTGGCCTTGGCCATTTTATCCAGCCTACTCACATCCATCTATAGAGCCTTCCTGTCCTTCAGCACACCAGCAATCCCGTCTAAATTAATCTCATCTGCAAACATATTAAGAGTGTACTTGATCCCCTCATCCAGGTCATCAATGGAGGTATGAATGAAGCTGGCCTAAACACTGAGCCCTGGAGAACCGCTCTTGAGATTAGCCACCAACAGGAATTGACTCCATTTACCATTTAAAAATGTCTATAAATAAAAGTATAAATCTGTAGCCAGGTAGACTATAACCACACACTAACAATTCCAGTCAGACCTCTTTAACTCAGCTAATAAGGCTTAAATGTTATGCATATTTTTTTCAGAATTCGTTTTTCACCAGGAACATACCCTGACTTCTCTCATTTTTTGAATAAAGGTCCTGCTCACAGAAGAGGAAAGCAACTTCCTCAATTTATTTGGAAAAGATTTTCTGGGGATATTTGTGCTCTGAATATGTAATACCATTCTATGTGTTTTCGTTTCTTCATAAATTAACAATGGACTTTGCTGGGGATTTTCTGCTGTGTGGTGACACAGGGCGTTTTTTTCTGTCACATTTGCTTCTCTTTCTTTTGTAGAGTGGAGTCCCCATAGGATATGATCCTCAACAGCAAATTTGAATTGAGGAAAGAAAGCAAAGATGATTTCCCATAGAATTTGCAAGAATGCAGATTTTTTTTTTCTAATGTCCATGTGCTTTGCAAAATCTTTTATTTATTTTTGCCTTAGGTAGTGATAATTCATTACAAATGTATGTGATGATAAGAGAAATTAGTTTGAAAGGAAGAGGCCTCTCAGAGTCACTCCTGCCTCTTGCTGCATTTGTTTGTGTTTATGTAAGCAAAAAAATGGCATGCATTATCTTTTTATGAGCCTTGCGATTTATTCTGTTTTGTTGTCAGACCTTTGGGAATGCATTCTATAAACTTTATTGAGACAAGATATCTAGAGGCGTTTGCATATTTGTGAGCTCAGCACAATATTACTTTTTAATGCACTTTTGACTCTGCATGGAGAAAATGGAGTAAGGAAATGTAAAACAAATATATTTCAGGTGGCTTCATTTTTATTACCTGATTTTTGTTTCCCTAGGTTAAAAGCAAGTAAAAATTCAATCATTTAAATTTAATAAACACTGAGATCTACTAGATTAATTTCTAACTCTTTCTGTGGCTAAAAATTAAAATTACTTATCAAGGTCTCAAATTAAAAATCTATTAAGGACACTGCTAACTGAAAGGTGCATTTAAATGTGTTCTGGTATGGTTCTTGAACTGATCTTTATGTCATATGTCTGTTTGCAATAAAAAGACTTGCACAAATTTTGATGGGGTTTTAATTCTCTACGTTCTTCCTGATATTGATCCAAATTGTGCAGTACTGTGCTCAGCTGTGCACAGATATTCACACGCTGATGCAAATCCAGACATAGACCTATGATGGTGGTCCAAGGCTACAGAATGTGTGATGTATAAATAATCAGGGTTGCTTTTGGACAGCCTTAAAAACAGAAATTGAAGTGAAATCTAACTGTGGTCTTCAGCTACTTAATGGAAGGGTTTAGAGAAGACGTGTATGGGACCTTCTCAGAAGTATGTAGAGGAAAAGAGCGCAATGAAGAAGAGAAAATTTTTTCACTGGGGAGGTAGACAAACACTGGAAAAGGTACCCAAAGAAGTCTGTCACGTCCCCTTACTTGATGGAAATTTAATAGTATTTTTAAAACAGATCTGTTCATATTTTATTTAAATACATTATTTACATGAGTGGTTTATCACTGTCAGAAGAATAGATTTAGATATTAAACACAATTAAATACATACTTGTTTTTTTTCCATCTGTGCTGACTTCTCAGAACCCTCCAAGGATGTCAGGGATTCATATATGAGAAGAATTTGCCCTGTCTGATTTATTTTAAAAGACAATATTGGGATACCATGGTGAAGTCAAAATCCTACTGACTCCCATCTTTCTTTTTCCCTCCAGCTAGTTTCTTTGTCATGATCTGCACCATTTTTTATCTGAACTGTCCATTAGTAAATTGGAATTTATGAACACATTTAAAGAAAAAAGAAACAGATTAGAGAGAATTTATGGAAAACCTACTTCTACCATATTGTATAATCTGGAGAGTTAAACCCCTTTTGGAAAGGTGTCTGATTTGTTGTATTGTCCTTCCCTGATAAATCACTTGATTTTGAAATAGCATCTTCATTGACAACTTTGATTCTTTGGGTAAGAGACACAAAGAATCCTCTCTTCCTCATTGTGTAGAGGTTCCTCTGAACAATTTCTGTCTCTCAAACAGAAATAAAAGAAATAAATACTGGGTTTTTTTTGTTTTATATTCTAAAAGAGCATAGTAATTTTCACACATACTCTCTCTAGCAAAGAAGGAATGTATTTGGCTGAACTGGCACACTTCTCTGTTTTCAAATTCCCCATTTAACAGATGGGAGTTCCCATAGTTTTGATTTTCGACCATGCTGTGACACATGATGTGCATCATTTGTAATCCTGTATGGTTATGCACAGACAGAAAAAAAAAGAAAAAGGAAAAGCATAGGAGCAATTTCTCCATTTAGACACTAATTCAGCAGTGCATACATCATTATTATTCAAGAAAACATGCCATGAACGTGCTGATGGATGTGGTTAGGTGTTGTGTTGAATTAGGGACTTAATGATGAAAGACAAGTGGTAGAGCTGAACAGTTCATATTTAGAGAATGGAACTCAAATGTTAATGACAATCATATACTGCATCACAGTGTAAAAAATAAAGATAAATAGATTTTAAGGAAACTGCAATGTGTATTGTAACATTACAAATAATCACAGTCTCTCAAAGTGTTCAGACTTTGCTGTGGATATTAAAATTTCTGGCTTTTGTTGAAAGTAGAAACAATATAAGTAAAGCAATAACACGCTGGAGCTTGTTGCCAGAGGAGATTGTGGGGACACAGAGTATCAAGAGGTTCAAAAAGGATTAGAGAAATTAGGCAGACAAATTAGACAAGACAAATTAGACATTAAATGAACAAAGTCAATACTACGATATTGAGTGACTGACAAAACAAATAAAAAAACCTTATTCTAGAGAGACTTTGATGAACTTTAAGGTTGAATGAGCAGAAACTTCATAGAGTTTGTCAAGGAGAAGAGCAATGTCTTGCATATGTCCAGAATAAAGGCATTAATCATTACAGGTGTTAACAGACAGTCTGGAATAGGAGTTCTGCTGAAAAGGACCTGGGCACAGTGGTTGGAGGATATTCAGCAAGAGCCAAGAGAACTCTCACTGTGAAGAATGTGTGGTCCACATTTGTTTACTGTATGAGGAACCTGGCCAGGAGACTGAGAGAGCATGTTATTCTCACCAGTGCAGATGAAGCTACATCTGGAAGAGTGTTCAGTCTTGGACCTCTCAAATTCAAGCAGCATGTCACAAAAGCTGTGGTAGCAGAGTGACAAGCGTGATTAAGGCCCTAGAGTAGAGAAAGTGGAGAGATAGTGGAAGATGAGCATGTTTAATATGACTAAGGTGAGTGAAAGAAGTCTAATGTCATCCTGGAATTGTTTCAAGAACAGTTACAAAGATTATAGAGTCCAATTATTCTTATTAATGGCAGATGCTAAATCAAGGTAGAATGGACGCAAGCTGGGGCTTGAGGGACTAGATATTGAAAAGATCTTTCTTTCTGAGAGGATCACATAACACTGGAACAGGAGGAACAATCTCCATCCTTCAATGTTTTCCAGATCTTGTTAAACAATCACTGCTGACCTGATTTATCTCTAGCAGGGATTCATGCTCTGAGCGGTTCTGAAAGACTCAGGGCTCCCTTCCATACAGAGGTTTTGTGGGGTTTTTTGTTTGTTTTGTTGGTAAGTCTTGAGGAGTTTTGAGCTTTGGTTTTAGGGGTTTGGGTTTGTTGTTTTTTTTTTT
>VZTR01029933.1:0-11729 GCA_013400775.1 Chaetops frenatus
GGAGATGTCCTGCTGCTGAGCCAGCAGCAGGGCTGGAATCGCTCTTCTTGGATGAACTGGGTTCATTATAACCTAATTGTGATATTAACACCCCCCTCCATCCCAGAGTTACCCGCCCCTGGCTCTGACCACCCCTCACAGGGCACCTGCTCTGTGGTTCATTGACTGTGTCTGACAGCCAGGTGAGAGAAACTTACCCCATCAGTATCAAGGGTATGTATGACCTGAGTCACTTAAACTCCACCCAAATATTAATATATAGTATGAAAATAAGTGCAGAATGGGGAAAAGTTAGGTAAGATCCCACTGGAACTGCTGGGATCAGTCAGCAGGCTGAACCTGCCTTCTCCCCTGTAGGGACACCTCTTGGCTGAGAACTCTGTGTGCTCAGTACCTTTATTGGGGTTTCAGCTTGTGTGTGCATTGCTTTGAACACATTTTTGCAGTCAGATACTGTCAGTGACACTCCTCAAACCTTAGCCTGACACAATTTTATATGCATAGGGAGTGTTGTTCCATAAACTGTCTGTGGGATCCTTCCGGGCACTGCCAGCGCCAGCAGTGGGGAACAGACTCAAATAAAGTGGGGAGACCCACTGAGGGGTCTGCTTTGTGCTGTTGGGCTGTGTCCCTGAAAAAAATCAGTCAAAACCCCTCCAACCCAGCAGGGCTGTTCAGTGAAGGGTCCCTGTAATGGGACACTGACAGACTGGTGGGGCACGAGGGTCTTGGCTTTCCTGGGGTGCTGACAGACAAATCTGACACCAAGGGTTGAGGAAACCTCCCCTTTTCATGTGATACAGTCCCACCTGTCTTTTGTTTGTTGGTCCTTCTAGGTGTCTCTTCAGGCTCTTTCAGAGAGCTCAATGCTACCATTTAAATTGTTTCCTTTCAGCAAGGCAATTTTTATACTGCCAGAGTGCAGAAGGGAGACAACACCTTGGCATTCATCCTGAATGTGCTACTGCTGCCCAGCATCAAACACAGCCAGTGAATATTCAGTGCCCTGGCTTGCACTGAACTTTTACTGCATTCACACCAATTTTTCAAAAATCATCAGTGCATCAGGTCCAGATTATTTTACTCATTTGAATATGCAAAAGGGATACCATGTTCAGAAATGCAAATAAAATATTACTTAGTATAATTAACAATATTTTGCTGACTGTCTGTGATGAAACATCCCATTGCTTTATAAACCTGCCACCTCACACACTCCCTCTCTAACAAGTTCCCTCCTATCCTACTGGCCTTTGGAATCGTGAGCCCTTTGGAATGGGGACTTCACATTATTTTTGTGCATCTCCATTGCTTCTTCTGCCATAGACATGGTTCTGGCAATCCAGCCGTGCTACCATTGTACATACAGTACTAAATAAAATGGATTTATGTAATATGGCTCATTTCTAAATTGCTGTAACACAGCCATTACCAAGAGCCAAGCTGTGCCATGGGTTGACACAGCCCAGAATTTTGAGCTTCTCTTGATCATGTGGTAGTTTCCCACACTCACAAATTGTTCCTGCTGCAAAGGCAGAAAATATATGGAATATAAATATTAGTATAGCCAAAATCCATAAAGCTGTTAATCATCTGGAATGTTTTAACTCCTAGATAATATTTGGCCACAGTTAATACATGAAAAACTGCTGGTACAGATGTAGTCTTAGAAGACACTATGACCCCAGAAGGTCACAAAATGGTTTTTGCATTTACAATGAAAATTTTAACCCTGAATCCAAACTCCTCTGATACCTAAAGGAAATGAGGTGAATACTGGATTTCAAATCAACCTTCATGTCTCTGGGTTTTCTTGTATGTATAGGTAGAACATCTGCCCAGAAATCTGCATCAAGATATCTCCCAACAGTCTTGTGCTGAAGCTTCTGTAGTGTGAGCAAGAAATCTGATATTGGAAATGCCAGTGATTAGTTTACAAATATCTTTTTTCTAGGCACTATGCTGGTGAGGTGACACAGGAAAGAATTGACTTTTAAGGATGATAAAACCACAACTTGAGCAAGTTTAAGGGTTCAGCAAAGCTACCCATTGCTTTGATTTCTTGCAGGTGATTATAATTCTGCTGATACCAGCCCTTTATCTCTAACTAGGACAGGTTACACATCAGCAGAAGTGTGAGCACTCAAAACACTGCTGAGGTGTGTGATGGGATACTGCATTACCACAGGAACAGTTCTCTACCATGACAAGGCAGGCAGAGAACTGGCAGGGCATGCAAGCAGGGTTTTTATTAGGGTACAGTCATTCTCCATCCACTTTCATTTTGCGTTACTCACCAGGCTGTGCACAAACTACAGAGGGAATTAGTCAAAATTTCTCCACGGCAACCTTAAATTAGCTGCGTTTAAGCACTGAATCTTGATTATCCCTGTTTTATGGCCCATTTCTCACCAAAATAAAACAGCATTTTTGCAGAAGTAAAATGCAAGAATCAACATTTTGTAATAATGAGCAAGTTCTATGTTTGAAGTATGCAAATCACATAGGTAAGACCCTGACAATCAAAAAGTCCTCCTGTGTCTTTAGCAGCAAGAATACAGAAAATACTCTACATAAACGTTATTAGCTTAAAAAATATAAAAAATACATGGGTTATTACAATTCATGTCTCTCACAATCTTGAAATCTGATGTCACAAATGCTGTCAGAAAATGCAGAGACTAAACTGACATCCTAAAAATATTAATAAGCAAATGCAGCCAGAACTGTTCCTGCAAACCATTGCCCTTGTTCTCATTGACTGAAATGGGAGAATAGTGTGGCCCTGTCTCTGTTGCCCCTGTCTGTGAATTAATACTGCTCAGCAAGCTGATCTTATGGACTCATCTCCCAAAGATTTTTTTCCGTTAAAAAATACGGAATTGGTGAACTTAAAACTTTTTGCAGGACAGCATTTAAATGAGTAGATTTCCCATTTCAACAAAGTTTAATAATTATACCAATACTTTCTAAGTGATAATCCTTTGTAGTTTAAAATTACAATGTCTAAAATGAGAGCTATTGTAGAGTTTATATTTTCATGAATAGATGAAATTTGATCATAAGAGGCGACATATCCAAAGGACAAGAAAATTGTCAAAAATTTGCAAATTCTTTGCCAAAAGCAAAGCCATTTCTCATTTTACTAGAAGTTGTTGAAATTTTGCCTTCAGGGCAGTGGAAATAAAACCTATCAAAATGTGCGGGATTTGGATGTTTTTGTTTCTGTGGCTCTTACCAGTCACTCTAAACTGACAGTCTGGACAACAGGATTTGCTTTGTGCTCCCTATAACTAATCCAAAATCAGGAGCAGCAGTTGAATGCAGAATTAAACTCATCAGGTCATCTCTGATTGCTCTGTAACAGAGCTCTCCATGCCATGGAATGCCCAGGCTTGGATGGGATGGAGTATTTCTGGGGGTGGAAGGCTAACAATATACACAGGATGGATCAGGGAAAAAGAAATCCTGGCCAGTCACATGTCACAAGAATTCAGTTTTTTGCTGCAGGCAAAAAACTTCCTTCTTCAGTGCATCTGCACAGCTTCACCTCCTGCTCTTCCCCTCTCCTCCATGTCAGCTAATGGCAATTGCAATTCCTGATTCAGCCCCCTCACTTCCCTATCACCTCCATTCAAGCAGTGAAGGAAAGAGCTTCAGGGAAGTTACAGAGAAACACAGCAAGAAAGACACAAGCATTCAGTATCAAGTCCAGGCCCTGACATTTATTGCCAGAGCCTGGCAGCAATCAGCATAGGAAGCACTTTCAGCAAGTAATTTGCATTGTGTTCCTTATACTGATGTTTTTTCTCTGTTAGGCAAGCTGCAGAAGAATAATGTTCATTTTATGCACAAGTGGTTTATTTCATTATTTCCATACTGACTTTATATTTGCATGTTATATAATGGCATGTTTCTGAATAGGTTCTGCTGCTTTTATTAGAAATAAATACATTCAGCAAACAGGGAGAGTGTGGGTATTGCAGGTCCTTGACTTGGCTTGTTTCTTAACCCATGGACTAAAGGGAATCACGACTGTCCACATCTTCATGCCTGCAATGTTTTCATTTGCTGTTGCTAGACACAGCTCATGGTTAAAATACTACTGGGAAATATTAACCAACCACCACACACACACAGACACCTTTTTTTTAAGCTGACTGCAACAGATCACATTACTGCATGACTTTGGAAAATGAGCCCAAAGTTTTGAATGGTCTGAACTCCAGTTTTTGGCTTACCTGTTCAGAGCAGTCTGGTTCTTTAACGAGGGGGTGGCAGAAGGGTGCTGCTGGAAGAACCTGGCACACTCAGTGCTGTTACAGGCAGTCCTCAGACTTTTTCTATCCTCTTATCTCATTCCAGTTTCTGCTTCAAAGTAAAGATGACAGGGGTGGGTATGAGAAGCTATGAAGTTACACTGTCCTCTGTCTCTCCCTCCCCCCACCCCAAGCTTTCCATCAGACTCTGACAATCCTTTTCTAAATATTTTTAACTGTCAGCCTTTAAAAGCTCACTTCTCCAGTGTGAAAGTGGGTAATTATATCCATATTAATGAAACTAAATATTCCAACACATTGTTGAATAATGCATTATTCATAAATTCTTTCAATAAATACTAATTGATCTCAAAGGAATTAATTTTGTTTATTATCAAAACCACACCTTCTGAGGCACCTAATTGTACTTGGACTATGCTTTTGTGCAACTTCTTTAACCTGTTGTCTGAGCATATGGCATTCAGTAGGTGTTTTAATTTTTTATTTTCTTTTAAAATGCAGAAAACAGCAGTGCTGTCTATAGACACTGGCTGTATCCAATATGTTCTTTCTGTGCACATTCTCACAAAGCCTTCTGCCTGCTTCTGAAAATATGTATCTGAATCTGAATACACAAATGACCTGCTGTCTCTTCCAGATTATTTTTATAGAAATACACTAGGCAGGGAGAGAAATGGAACAATTTCTACCACTAGGTGTAAATGTCCAGACAGGCTGGTGAAACATGACAAGTCTCAATAAATTGACTTGATTCTGTGTCGTGAGACAAGGCTTTTTGACAGAGCAGCTGTTTTCAAACAAAGTTTGAAAGTTCATCTTTAAAAAAGGAGTGCTATTTTTCTTCCAAACCTAGAATTCCTTCCTGGAAACAACACATTGTCCATTGCCCGCTATGGAATGACTGCTTGGAGAGACTTATTTGCCTCTATTAGTTGTAGAGGAAATTCAGGAAAAATAATTTTCTTTAGGATGAAAGAAGCTTTTTTTAGTTTTTTTTTTCTTCTTCCTAGTACACTTATATAAAATACAAAAGGGCTCAACATTACAAGTTGAATTAGTGCAAAGAAATAATGCTGAACAAGACACTCAAGCAGAACACAGTCCTGCAAAGGGCACAGGCAAAAAGCACACAGATACTTATTTCCTCTGGATTAAAGAAAGGATAAAACTTGCAAGTAAAAAAAATACTAAGATTTTACAAACCCAGAATTCCTGCTCAAAATCACATTGCATGTCAGAGGGATGCATTTCTGATCAGAGAAGACTTTTTACGAAGGATGGGTCAATTAAATCTTTCTAGTGTAAAGACTGACAGAACGATGCTCATCAGAAAACCTTCCACATCCCTATCCTTTGAGTTTCCCACTAATTCTCAGCCTGTGATTTCACAGCGTGGGAGCTTTTACTGCTTGTGATTTCCTGCAGGCACCACACCAGCAGCAGCAGGAAATGTTCTCCCTTCCAGGGAATGATTCCCTGAATCCCTGGTAGCCACGTACCCAAAGGCAATGCAGAGCTCAGCAGCAGCAGATCTTGTGGTACCTCTTAAAGCCTGTACAGACTGAAAACATTTGTTCACTCCAGAAATTTAAGGGACTGGCTTTTCTGTTGTACAAAGCAAATGGATTGAAGTGTTCCCAACTTTTGCTTGGACCAGAGTGCCTTCCCTCATCCTCTGCACAGAAAAAAGTTTAGGAAGGAGTAATGTGCAGTATCCTGCAGGAAGAGGAGAGATTTGTTCTTCTGTGGTTTCCCATGTCCCCGTGACATCAATTAAGCCCATGCTCAAACCCTGCCTTCTTTAAGGTCATCTAGCAGACAAAACCAAACTCTTCTCTCAGCACTGCTGGGTCCAGCTCAGTGCTCTAAAACAGACCAGCTACTCCTTAGGGCACACTCTGCTTTACTCTGGAAGGTATTTTCCTTCCTAGTCTCCACATTTACACTGGGTAGTTTTAAACCACAGAACTATAGACTAGTTTGGGTTGGAAGGAATCCCAAAGGTCATCTCATTCCACCCTCTACCACCATGGGCAGGGACACCTTCCACTATCCCAGGTTGCTCCAAGCCCTGTCTGTCCTGATCTTGGACACTTCAAGGAATGGGGCACAGTTTCACTTGGCACCCTGTGCCAGGGCCTCACCGCCCTCACCGGGAATTTCTCCGCAACATCCCATCTAAACTTAATGTTTCTCAGTGTAAAACCATTACCCCTTGTTCTGTCACTCCATGCTCTTGTCAGAAGTCCCTCTGCAGCTCTCATGTATCCCTTTCAGGTAATGACAGGCCCCAGTAAGTTCACTCTGAAGCTTCTCCTCCCCAGGCTGCACAGCCCCAACTCTTTTAGCCTTTCCTCATGGCAAAGTGGTTCCATTTCTCTGATAATCTTCATGGCACTCTTTTGGACTCACTCCAGCATCTCCAGGTCCTTCCTGTGCCGGGTCCCCAAGCTGGAGGCATCACTGCAGGTGGGGTCCCACCTGTGATGCAGAGGGGCAGAATCCCCCTGTACCCCACTGCCCATGGGGCTTTTGATGCTGCCCAGGACGTGTTTGGCTTTCTGGGCTGGCAGCACATGTTGCTGGCTCATGTTCAGCCTCTCATCCACAGGCACCCCCAAGTCCTCCTTGACAGGGTTGTTCTCCATCTGTTCATCCCCAGCCTGGGTTGATACCATGGGCTTATCCAGCCCTTGGTCCTCCTGGATCTCCTGAGATTCCCATGGCTCAGATCTCTCAGGATGTCTCCATCCTTCTTGTGTGCCAACTGCACCACTCCTGTCTGGAATGTCCAGCTCTGGAAATCTCACCTGAGCTGGGAGGATGCCATGCCACTCTGGTGAGCTGAACATCAAGAGAAGAAAACAAGGTCATGAGGGATCACGCAATTCTTTCCTCTATGGCTCAGAAACTTGATGCATCTACAAGGAAACAAACTATACAATGAACTGTCAAAGCAAGTAATGGTGCAAGTGAGGACAAGGGATATGACAGAATTGTCTCATTTCCTGAGGAGCCTGTCTTTTCTGCACAGATCAATAGAGCCAGTTGGATGTGGAAAGGCATATTAGGGGTACGGTGACATAATCTCCAAGCCCTCCACACCTCAGGGGCTGCCCTGACACTGCCCCACATTCCCATGGGCTGCAGCTCAGGGCGTCTCTTGCTGCAGTTACAGGGCAAACTCTTGCATAAGAACAGCAGATAGAATTTGCCTTGATATGTCTCTTTCTTAGGCTATCAATTTCATCACAGCCAGGGAATGTAGGAGGATGTACAATACTCCCAACTAATTTAATCCTACTTCATGTTTTGTGGCTGCCAATGTCCTTAAATCCAGTTTAAGGAACTGAGATGATCCAGGGGAGAGAGTAATAAAAAGAAATAACAATTAAGTGCATGAGGGAAAGGCTAAAGGCAGCGATGATTATCCATTGGATTGGAACCAGGACTGTTGCAAAGGCTTCCAAACCTGAAACTGGCCATCACCAAACTGAGGTTTCACCACTGCCTACAATAATAAGAAAGCAATGCCAGGAGGATCAGTAGATATTAGGAGATAAGACAGGGAAAAGCATTTTTATGATGTTCCTAAGGTCTTTAAAAATATTATGGTCAAAAGACATCACTTTATTACAAAATCAGTGAGAAAAGAAGTACAGGAAATTATTCTGTTTAAGTGAATGTACTCCAGAGTGCATATATCAATACTATCAAAAGTACTATTAAATAAGACAAATTTCTGTTGCAAAACTCTTTATTTTTGTTGTTGCCAAAAAAGTTATAATTAATGCAGGTGTACAGGATATACATAGGAATTGCATTATATTTCATATTCAAAACTTCTTAAGATGTGAAAGTGAAAAAAATATTTTCATAGTAGATATCTAATTTTTTTTATAACCCCTGTGTATCCCAAGATTAGTAGGAAAGGAAGCTTATCCCTAAAACAATAGCTAATACATGGTTTTATTGTTTTATGATATTTCCATCTTTAAAAGGAAAACCAAAACAAAACAAAGCCAACCAACCAAACAAACAAAAAACCAAAAATAACACCCCACCAAAACAAAAATCCACAAATTAAGAAAGAAATCTGAGCAAAGTTAACTTGTATTTACGATTTTTAAGGGAAATTGATGCTATACTTCCAATTAAAGATACCAGAACAGCTAATCAAAGAGGTTTGGTGAAGGTAGATTTTCAATCCATGCCACAAGTTAAATGCCTGTGTTCCCTGTGTGACCTTGATGCAAGGTGCGACTGACAATGTTCATTTCCATATGTGGAAAATTCTTGAAGCATCAGGCTTTGTGGTTACTAGGGGTTTTGTTGGTGGAGGGGGGTTACGATGGAAATATTTTAAGTCATTGAACTTCCTTTTTAAATATGATCCTTCATAATAGTATTTTTTAAAGAGTTAAAACAAAGAGAAAAGCAGGTGTTGCACAGAAAAATTATGGTGGAATCGATGAAAAAGCTGAAGTTGATAACTACAGGGACATAAGTACTGTCTGAATCTGTCAGAAACATCCTGCATGCTAAAAAATTCCAAAAAGACAAGTTTTACCACAGATTCAGGCATTTAAAATTTGCTTCTATCCTTTTTTTTTTTTTCTATTAAGAAACATTTCTTCAATGAAATACTTAAAAAACACTGAAAAGCAAACACATGTCTGGCTTTCAGTGTCCAGTGGACTTTTGGAAATGAGCCACAATAAAATCCTGGTAGGATTTGAATTCAAGTCAACTTTTGCTATAGCTCTTCCGCACTAATTTAAATCTATGTTGAAATAGAATTCCTGTTAGGCAGTTGTCCAGGTTCTGGTGGCACAGGTAGGGGTCTGGCATGATGTCTGCAGGTGTTTTTGCTGTTGCAGTCCTGCTGAAGGAAGAAACATTTCTGAGCTAAGGCACAGCTCCAAGCTGATTATCTAACCTGAGGGTCAGTATCACTGGATAATACAACATGCCCCCTAACAGAAATTTCTTCACTCCTCCCATCTAAATGCACATTATCTAGACATTGATATTAAAAAATATGTATCTCCTCAGGCCTGGTGATAAACAAAATACCATCTTGGATCTGGAAACTATTCTACAGTTAGAATCATGCTTAAGTATTCTTAAAAATATCTGTTGGAGATTAAAAGAATAAAGGAAACAGACCAAAAAAAGTCACAAAGGAGCATGGGAAACAGTATTCCCTTGTAACCTGAGAGTATAAAAAAGTAATGTAATTTTCATGGCAAAAGAGCAATCATATATATACAAGTTATATAATGACATGTACATGAAATAGATGGATATCTAGATATTTGACTTTATTTATACATGTGTATAATTAAATGTATACATAATGTATGTGTATATAAACACATACATTTCTATATGCATGTGAACTTGTTTAGTAATGGAGTAATAAACATAAATCTCTGTATTTAGACATATGTAGGGACATAAATGCACATTTAAATTATTATTATTAATATCTAGATATTTATATACCTGGACAATTTAGGCATATAATTAACTGTTATTATTTCTTACCAATATACCTACATCTGTATATAATAAACATACATTTAATGAGTAAATGCAAGAAAATTTCTCTGAGTAAGTTATGCTGTAGTTTGGCACAACTTTATCTAATGTTTTGTAAAACTGTGGTGTCCAGTTCATGCTCCCAGTTTTCAGCTGAGTGTAAGAGTGGTTCTCGACAGTAGATGTGAGTATCCACTGTATTACATCTAGAAGGAGCAGAGTATCCATACATATGGATTGAAATAAACCTGTGTAAAAACAGCCAAAAGAAAATGCCACTGGTACATTTAAAGAGTTTGTTTTTATGATGTGCAGGCAGTTCCACAACATTTGAAATCTAGCTGCTGTATCCTTGAGTGGCTTCTCAAGTAGAAAAAACTGCTGAGCCTGGCAAAGCTGGGTAGGGGATGATGTGAAGGGAACATTTGATCATTTTCATTCACCAGAAGGCAATTACCAGCTTGTTCTGTGTATGAACTGAGCATGCAGAACACCAGAACCAGTGAACTGTGCATCACCTCAGCAAAGCACCACCCAGGAATGGCACTTCCACTGAGGAGAAACACAGGTGAGGAGCAGGGATGTTTGTCAGTAGCACTGGCAGAAGGTTTAGCATTTATTCTCAGCACAGACCACCTGTCCTTGAGTGCTATCCACAACTTATATTTCATTCTACCATTCATCAATGGATGTCTCATTTTAGTGCGTATTTTATGACACTGAATTTACCAGTGCTGAATTATTCTGGTGATGGAGTTTTCCAGTGACCGTACTACAAACTCGGTCGTGGCTTTGTCTTGTCTTGGACAACATAAAGAATGTGGAGAAGTTCCCATATTATTGATTCCTGGGGATTTTGGGATGGTGGAAGTGTTAATATATTCAGGATGAAAAGCCAGACCTGACAGCCTTCAGCAGTGGCTGCTGCTCAGCTTTAACCAAGCTAAAAAACACCCATCTATCTTCTTGTTTTGTTTCATGTCTCTTAGCTTTGAATCTATAAAAGCACTTTACATCTCATCTATACATGTTGTTAAACAGCCTTCTGTGGCAAACTCTGACAGGAGCTTTGGAAACTGCTAATAAAAGTGCCAGCTTGTTTACCTTCACCCTCCTTGTTCTTACTGCCGTAATGAGCTGCAAGGGAATTCCTGCTGGAAAACACACAAGTCCACGTGGTTTAAATGACAAATTTTTAATGAGATGAGGAGTTGGTAAATTATTTCAGAGAGAGTTTTATTCAGAGATAAGTTTTAGTTTCAGCCAGTCCTGAAGAGCTCCCAAATTCCAGTCAAATGTTCTTGATGGTTTCAGCAGGACAAAAAAAAAAAAAAGAGAGAGAGAGAGAGAAAGAATCTTTTTTCTTCTGAACTATTCGGTGGAATCACAAAGATCCTTTAAGCTTTGGTCTGCACAGACCACAGCAAGATGTCCTCACCTACAACTGCACAAGAAACATAATGCTAGTCACGTCATTCGTCATTTCTCTAGTTCCTCCTTGCTGGGTGCCTGGATTGCAGCATCATCATTTCTCCCTCCTATTAAACAGGGAAAATAAAAGCATTATTCAGAACACAGGGGAAACAGTCATCTTCTGCTTTCTAAATGAACTAGGCAGAATTCTGAGAAATCATGGTTGTTACTTGATTATGTGCATAATAAAGTCTGCTTTTTCACATAGTACATCTTCAAAATACAGGATTGTTTTTCAAATGTGTGATTCCAGAAAGCTGGAATAAATGTCATCATGATCCTTAAGAATATTGTGTTAATTTATGTATTTGTTAATTTTAACATTTGCCAGACATCATACACATTATTGTGGTTTAATCCCTCACAGCTGCTCCCTCACTCGCGCACCAGTGGGACCAGGGAGAGAATCAGAAGGGTAAAAGCTGGAAAACT
>VZTR01029933.1:11745-46015 GCA_013400775.1 Chaetops frenatus
GGGTGCCTGGATTGCAGCATCATCATTTCTCCCTCCTATTAAACAGGGAAAATAAAAGCATTATTCAGAACACAGGGGAAACAGTCATCTTCTGCTTTCTAAATGAACTAGGCAGAATTCTGAGAAATCATGGTTGTTACTTGATTATGTGCATAATAAAGTCTGCTTTTTCACATAGTACATCTTCAAAATACAGGATTGTTTTTCAAATGTGTGATTCCAGAAAGCTGGAATAAATGTCATCATGATCCTTAAGAATATTGTGTTAATTTATGTATTTGTTAATTTTAACATTTGCCAGACATCATACACATTATTGTGGTTTAATCCCTCACAGCTGCTCCCTCACTCGCGCACCAGTGGGACCAGGGAGAGAATCAGAAGGGTAAAAGCTGGAAAACTTGGGGTTGGTTTAAAGACAGTTCAATAGAGAAAGCATAAGCCACACACAGAACCAAAGCAGAACAAGGAAATCCCTGTTTCCCATGGCTGGGCAGGTGTTCAGCACTTCAAGCAGAGCAGGGTCCCATCGCACAGAACGGTGACTTGGGAGGACAAATGCCATCACTCCAAACGTCTCCCTCATCCTTTTTCCGCCCCACTTTATCCACTGAGCATGATGTCACATGGTCTGGAACATCCCTGGGGTCAGCTGGGGTCACCTGTCCCAGCTGGGTCTCCCCAGCACAAGGAGCAGCAAAGGCCTTGGCTTTGTGCAAGCCCTGCTCAGCAATAACAAAAACATCTCTGTATCATCAACCCTGAGCTCAGCACAAATCCAAAATACAGCCCCACACCAGCCCTGGGACGGAAATTAACTTTACCCCAGCCCAAACCGGGACACACATCTAAATAAATTCAATTTGCTGTAGTAAATATGATTAGGGAGTGAACTTGCCTGCAAACTATAAATTGACAGGCTATTTCACTTCTGACTGCTAACAGTGGGTGAGATTCAAAAAAACCTTTCTCAAATAGCCAGGTTTGAAGAAAACATGAAAATACTATCCAGTTTCATAATTCTTACAAATGTTCAGTTTCCAATTTCCTCTTGAGGGAAAGTATGTTTCTGCGTAACTGCCAGTTAAAAAAGTCTGTTTTACTCCAAATCTTGAAATAGAAAAAATAAAGATGATAAATACTAAATAAGATATTACTGTTGTGAAAGTACTTCACCTGAATTATCACTTCAAGGAAGGTGCTTCTTTTAAAAATAGAAACACAAGTGTATTTGATATAAGAAAATATATAAAAAGATATAAAAAGAACTGATACCACTTTTTCATAATAAAACACACCAGTGAATCTTGACATCAGATAAGCTGGCAGGGAGAAAGTGCAAATACAGTTAAATCTAGCAAATAGGGATATGTCACACCGAAATGCAGGAAAGATCGAAGTTCAGAAAGAACTCCTAGTTAAGGAGAGTGTAAATGGGGTGGTGGGGAGTCATTAGGAGTTAAGAGGCAAGAACCTGCAGAGTGTCTCCTAAAAGAACATAAAAGTTGAACTAAAGAAATGAGAAAATTAAAATCTGTTAGCAAAGTACAATGCCTGGACTTCAGGTGGGCTGGGCTGGACTTGTGGAGTGGGGACCTGAGAGGACACTGAAAGACAAAGGAGCTCAGGAAAGCTGGCAGACATTTAAAGAAGAGCATCATCCATAAGAGCAGCGCACTCTTTTGTGAAGGCAGACAAGCCAGTCTGTCAGGACTTGGCTGAAAAGGACATCGTGGCAGAAATCCAACATAAAAATGCAGCACACAGGGCTGGGAGCAAGGACAGAGTGCAAAGGAGGAATTTAGTAAAGCTGCCTGGGCATGTAGGGCTGGTGTCATTCAAGCCAGAACTCAGCCCAAGGACAGGAGAAGAAACACTAATCACACACACCTTCAAAAAGGACACAGGGATGATCTATAAATCAGTCAGTGTCGTGTTGACTCCTGGTGAAATCACAGAGTCCTCTTGGAACACATTTCTGGGCATATGAAAGAGTAGAAGGGGAGTGGGTACGGTCAGCATTTGATTTATCACAGGTAGAGCATGCCTGACCCAGCTTACCTTTTGTGACAAAAAAACTGGATTAGTGGGGCAGGGGAGCAGTGGACATAACTAGATTTGGCCAAGGCTGGTCAACACTTTATGCCACAATATGCTTGTGTCCAGGTTTGGACAGTACAGCTGGCAGGAAGTGGGCTACTGTGGTTTTATTGTGGGACAAGTCCTTTAACATCTCTCAGTGACCTGCAAGACACACTGGAGGGCACGCTCACCAGCTTTGAAGGTGACAGCAAATTTGAATGACACTTGAGGACTCTCATCCAGATGGGCAGGACAGGGCAGGGGGAATAGGGCTAACAGGGTCTGCATAAAATTCAGGGAAGAGCAATGGGCAGCTTTGACCTGGGAATGCAGACCCAGCCAACACAGAAACAGCCAACCATGCAACGGCATGGTTTTGAACGGCATCATCTGGAGGTAAATAATATCTTTTTACTGGTGAAAATAGACAGGCAGTGGAGCAAGTTGCCCAAAGATAGTGTATCACTTCCATGTTTGGAGATTTTCAAGAATCAGTTGGAAAAAGCCCTGAGCATCTCGGGCTGATCTCACTTCTGACATTTCTTTGTGCAAGAGATCATACTTGACACCTCCTGAGATCCCTTCTAGGCTGAATTATCCCTGTGACATTAATACAAAATACTCTTCCTATGCATATGAGAGAAATGCAAAGGATAGATGAGAATGAACATCAGTGGCAGTGCCAAAAGAGAGTTAGCATAGTAGCATTGCTGTTCCTCATATTTCATTTTTTCTGCATATATCAGTTAAGAATAAAAGTCACTGCAAATATTTACACCTATTTCCTATCTCCTAGCAGAGGGGGCCAGTTCTGATTGCCTGAGCAAGAAAATAGACAGCTGAAATCCATATAAAAAAAGAAGTGGTCCTCTGAAAAATGGACGTGTAATTATTTGCAAAGTTAATAAGAATGGTCTTAAGCAAATGCAAAGTCATTGCACATAAGGGAAAGTTGGGTTCTAGGATAGGCTGGGATGTTGTGGGAAAAATTTCTACTTCACCAACAGAAATGCATCTATACCAGAACAGTAATTGAGGCAATATAGATTATACTGAATTAAAAAATACATTCATTTTCAAATTAAATCCTAGCAATTTGTTATTTTAAGCAAAATATTTTGCAATTTTCACTATGACGGTCTGCAATTTTTTTACATTACTTTCATTACCATATCTCTACAGTGAATTGAAAGTTTTACCAGTCTTATGAAATTGAACAGATTATTTTGCTGACATCATGGCAGGTAATTGAACACTGAATTATTTTTTCCTTACTAATTCTTTCAGCAAAAGCAAAAATTGAGAGACTGAAAATTGTACTCTAGTGTGAAGCCAATCTTAAAACATTTTATGCTTTCCTTAGGGGTCAGGGCTTATTTCCTAAGAACTGATTTGAATGTTCTATAGCAAATAATAGGACTGAGCAGCATTATCACAGAGTAATATATACCATAGTAGTAGCAGGAGTATGCAACCCCGTAATTACTCGGGCTTCCTTTCTGCTAATTACTCCATTAAAATGGCATGAAAAAATATCTGCTACTGATGAAAACATGTTCCAGCTGGAACAATAAAATACTGCATACAGAGCAAGCTGGAAGACTGCAGCCAGGATCAGGCACACTCTGAATTGTCCTAGCCATAATGCACCATCTCACAACCCACTATATTCATTTAAAAACACAACTTTTGTGGTATTGGTGTTTGTTTATTTTATTCCATAAAATGCACTACAGTTCCAATGCAACTTTCCAAGTGAAGCTCTGGTAGTTTAGGCACGTGATGTCATTTCCTGCTTCTGCCCCACAAAATACCTTATTTTAATTGGATTTGGTGCCTTTAGCTATCTAGCTAGTCTAAACACATGGATCTTAGCTTCACAGTGTTGCATACAAATTAAGTCTAAGCTCCAAGTCAAAGCTCTTTTGACAGTTTCTCAAAAATATTTCAACTTTATAGAACCTTGCGATTCATAAATGAAAATAACTACTTCAAAGAGACTTATTGTAAGTGTTACTTGAATTTTTCAAGTACAACTAATAACTGAGAAGTGTTAAAAGATGCATCATGTTTCACAATTGATTACCTTGATGTTTTCAAGACTTCAAGTCAGTTTTCAAAACACTTTCAAAGGTCTGCCTGGTTTATATGGTGATTTTTTTAAAAGGTATCACAAGTGCACAACACCTTGAGTAAAACTTATGTGAGACCACAATGAATGTCATGGGAACACAATAAATAAAAATGAAAGAAAGGAGTAAAAAATATAAGAATGGGGTTGCTCAAGCTAAAGGATGCAGTTTCTCACTAATTCTTCTCACATGTTATCAAAGACTGCTGATTAACAATATTTAAATGGTGTAAATATGAAGTCAATTCAATTAGTGTTCTGCATGAGAAATGCAGGAATGCACATATTTCTGGTCACACTAAAGTATTTTTTTATAAGAGTTCTCAGAAGTATTTTAAAGAAACTTCTCCTGTCCATAATATTTCAGGTCATACTCTCAAACCTATTTTGATTAGGCATGTGTTTTCCACAGTCATTGTAAAAAACACAGACAAAACTTCTGAAATGTTCTCCTACATATCCACAAAGGCAGACACCTCTGAGTTGGACTTGCAAAATCATGCTGTTCAAAACAACAACTCCTTAAAACTCTTTCTGTCTTTCATTTATTATTTCCTGCCCTCTCCAAGACCCCCTTACTCATGCTCCACCTTATCCTGCCCTCTCTGCACAAACCACCTGAATTGGCAGCTATGCAGCCAAAACTTACTCTTGAAGCTGGTAGCAGTTCTGTTCCTGCCCCTGGTGGAAACATTTCAAAGGAAATGTGCTTTAGCTTGAGAAATTTATTCAAGTTTTTTAACCTGTCCTGAATACAGAAGAGGGTACTGTCATTTGCTGGCTTGCTTTCATCTTGCCAGAATAATAGATCTGCTGAATATTCTTCCACTTTCCATTATCATGGTGCACCTGAGAAACCCAAGGCAGGAAAAAAAATAGAACATAATGGCTTGACGGCAAAGCAGCTTCACATCCTGCCTCTTCAACATTGCCCACGTTTTAGAAGTTAACTTAGTAGAGCTTTTGCTATATATCACATATGAAACAATAATTGCTCCATGAATTAAACCATACTGACAATTCATCTCTTCTGAGACAAGATTGCTTGTCTGGCCATATCACTGTGGTGTTCAATGCAAGGGAATCATAAATGGGACTGAAAACTCCATCTGTTCTCACAGGGTGGTCCTTTTGATTTCCAGGAGACTGCTTTGAGCAGAACGCGTTACACAGTGCAGGCACAAATTAAAGTACTTAGGCATTCTTCAGTGTGAGAGCTGGGGGTTTTATGTCCAAACCAGACACAGCACATGTCATATATCCCAAGGAGCGCAGCTTGTAGATTTAGTGGTTCTGGAGCTCTTTTTCTTTTTAATTCCTTGGATTCCCTCCAAGTGGCAGCTCAGAAGTGTCCTTGCCACCAATTACATCATCACCAAGGAAGGTGGAGAGAGGTAGATAAGGGGACTTTCATTCCTGAATCTCCCCTGTATCCTATATTCACTATTGATCTTCGTTTGAGTTACAAGGGAATCTCTAGCTGTGAGAAACAGTAAAGCAGACAGTTTCCCCTTTTACCTATCAAGATACAACATTATGGGTCGCTCCTTCCCGGTAGTAGTAGAAATAAGGGTCCTTTGGATATCTTATTGCTAGACATGGCCCAGAATTATTTCAATTTAATATTATATTCTTGTGTTAACATTTCCCGTGTAAATTTTCTAATTTGTGTCCCGCTTGCAATCTGTCCCTGCAGGTACAGTGTGCAGCAGGGATACATTTTGAACATCCTGAAAGTATTTATGGAGGACCACCTTTATTCCACTCTCTTTATTTCACCATTAGATAACTACTCTGATTACCCAGTGACTTCATTCAAACACTGCAAAAATTTAAAGTACCCACAGTGACAAGCCAGGCTAGGAAAATGCTATTGCTAAAAATGCCATGGGAAACAAGCACAGAAGCATCTCAGAGGTTCACTTGCGAAAAGATGTTAAGATGTTAAGGTTATTTCAGTGCTAAGGGGAATTCCAGATTCTTGGACTTAGTCCTAACTATTTCAGGGAGGGAAAAAGAATCCCCTTCCAAGGAACTGCCACAAAGATAATTAGAGAGCAGGAGGACATCTCTTTTATGAAGACAAATGATTGAGAGGGGGGTGTTCAGCCTGGAGAAGACAATGCTCTGGGGAGACCTTAGAGCCCCTTTGTGACCTAAATAGGGTCCAAGTGAGGTGGAGATGAACTTCTGACAAGGGCCTGAAGTGTCAGGACAAGAGGCAAATGTTTTGCACTGAAAGAGGGCAGGGTTTAGACCAGATATGAGGAAGAAATTCTTCCCTGAGAGGGAGGTGAGGCCCTGGCACAGGGTGCTCAGAGCAGCTCTGGCTGCCACATCCCTGGAAGTGTTCAAGGCCAGGTTGAACAGGGCTTGGATCAACCTGGGATAGTGGAAGCTATCCCTGCCCATGGCAGGGGGTTGTAACAAGATGAGTCTTTAAGTTCCCTTCCAACCCAAACCATTCTATGATTCTATGGTCCAAGAGCTGCCAAAAAAAAAAAAAAAAAAANACCACTAGATCCAGTTCCTTGGTTTTGGACACCTCTAAAGAAGCCATGCTCAATTAATTCATCATTAGTGAATGACTTTAACTGGGCCTGTTCGCAATTTACAGTTGGGCTGCAGGTGCAGATTTTTTTTTTTTTTAAACCTTTTGTCACAACAACTCCCTCACCAATGTAGTTATTTACTGACATAGAAGGTCTCTGTGCAAAAGAGCTCCTGTCAATCTGTTGCAGAAGACACGGCCTCAGGAAGCCATCCAGCCTCAGAGCACACGTGCTTCCATGTTCAGAGCAGGCAGTGCTCTTCTCACAGCCCCACCAGGGCTCAGTTGCAGGGGTGCACTCACAGCACCTCAGCTGCAGCACTGCTTGTGACAGACTTCAGCTCAGACCTAGAAAGCACCTCCAAACTCCAGCTCCTTCTTTCAAATATTTTTTTACAGTTTTATCATCCAGAGTCTCCAAAGCAGGCTGATAAACCATACAGAAAAGGGTGTCCTTTCTCTTGTTTTTCATGGTGACCTCTTCTACTGCATCTAACTTTCTACAGGTACACAAGACCCTGTATTGATGAAAAAAAACCACTGGGCATCAACAGGAAATGGAAGAAAATGAAGCATAAGCAGTCTTATGGTTATTCTAGAAGGTTATTCTCAAAATCTTCCAACATGTGGCATAGTGACATTATTCACAATGTACAGAGAAGGAGGTGCATGCATCACTGCATTTTGACAGAGCCAATTAGACCAACTTCAATATTTGTATCTATCTTGTCCAATTGGCTGTATAACTAGTAATAGTTAATAGGGACTCTTCATTAGCCCAGGCAGTCAAGCACTGATTCATCAGAAGCCACACTTGCAATAAGTCCCATCAGCACCCCATGCCTCAAGGTCAGAGGGTATGCACAGTGCCTGTGGTACAAACAAGCAGAAGGATGTTGAAGTAAGAATGGAAAAGTATTTCTACTTTGCATTCAGCAGAGTGTTAAAAAAGGGGAGTGAACATATTTTCACCATTCTGCAAGAGTTCTTGACATTTTCACTGGCTTGAATCAAGTCTAAATTTCAAACTTTAAAAAGGCCTGAAAAGCAAAACTCTCATTCAAGTTAAATAAAAGGGAGTCAATCAAATTTTTTGTTTCAATAATTCTGAAGACTTGTTGTATTTCATCTATAGTACATACTATAGATTATGTTTAATGTCCACATAAATTCTCAAAGCTATTCTTTAAATTGAAATGTTTGCTTTTACACTTTTTTTTTCCTGGTAATAGTAATCTCATTGAGAGGGACTTTTATGTTCAACCAGTTTGTGTTTTAATGACTCAAGTATTTTCCTCTGAAAAAGTAATTTGAAAACTATTCAGCCAGCTGTGCTTCTATTGATGTGACTGAAGGGTACCTTTTTGCAAGGCTGATCTTCTGAAACAGTCATCCCATAATCAAAGGACATTGAAGGAGATGTCATATATCAAGCAAAATGGGAGGAAATTGAAGTACCTTCTTCGTGACACAGGCCTTACAATTACTTTACCATATCTTGACTCCACTAGCAATAGAGTTTAAAATCATAGTACTATCAGGTACCTAAAAAAATATTGATTTACAGAGGTACATGTTTGCTCTGGTCTTTGCATGTCTTTGCATTGTTAGCAGTTGCTAGGTCACAGCTTCATTTACTAAATTGTGGATATAGCACATCCAGTGAGTGCCACAAAGGTTCTGAAATCGAAAGCCATTCACGACAGAATTGCCCAATTATATCTTTGAGGAGCTGATTGTGTTTGAAAAATGTGCATTGTGCTTGAAAACAAGAATAGGATGAACACAATGAGGATTATCACATTATTGATGAGACTATTTTGCTGTAAAGGGCAGAGTCAGGCAACTTAGAGCCACTCCATTTTAAGAAAACATGCTGGGATGATCCTGCATCACCCACACTCTGAAGTTACATTTCCCTCTTTGCTCTCTCTGACTCATTTCTCAAGGATTTTTATCAGTCTCCTTTCAATTTCCTTTTCATTTCTTCAGAACTCAAAAAAGAAAACAATACAGTATAAATTAGTCAAATTTTGTCCTCATGTAATTCTTTCTTCAATTATCTTCACAACCCGACAATGCCTTCGTAGTAGAGTGAACAAAAAAAAAAAAAANTCCAGGAGGTTCCTGGAATGTGCTGATGGTGCCTTCCTTCTCCAAGGAATAAAGGAGACAAGAAGGAGACTAGCAGTGCTGAATCTTGTTCTCACCACCAAGGAGGGGCCAGTGGAGAACGTGAAGCTCAAGGGCAGCCTGGGGAGCCATCTGATGGATCAGGATTTAACGGAGATGACTGGGATTAAAGGTGACTTTATTGGGTTCTGCCCCAGGCCATCCCACATGAGACTGGGGGGATGATTCTGTCTACATCCAGGTAAGAGCAGCCTCTCATTCCCAAGCCCTGGTTGTCACAGGGGGCTTCAACTACTCTGGAATCTGTTGGAGGAGCAACACAGCAGGAACAAGCAATCCAGGAGGTTCCTGGAATGTGCTGATGGTGCCTTCCTTCTCCAAGGAATAAAGGAGACAAGAAGGAGACTAGCAGTGCTGAATCTTGTTCTCACCACCAAGGAGGGGCCAGTGGAGAACGTGAAGCTCAAGGGCAGCCTGGGCTGAAGGGACCATGAAATGCAACAGCTTGAGATCCTTAGGGCAGAGAGGAGAGGGCATGGCAAGCTCAGTACCCTAGACTTAGAAGAGCAGATTTTGGCCTTCTCAGGGACCTGCTTGGTAGAGTCCCATGGGATAAAGCCCTGGAGGGAAAAGCAGCACAGTAAAACTGATTGATATTCCAGGATCACCTGGAATCACCTCTGAGCTCAGGAGCAATGCATCCCAACAAAGAGGAAGGCAGAAACACCAGGAGGCCTGTGTGGATGAACAAGTAGCTCCTGGACAAACTCAAGACACAAAAAAGAAGCCAACAGAGGGTGGAAGCAGAGACAGAAAGTCTGAGACGAACACAGACAGGAATCAGGGTAGGAAACCTAAAGCCCTGAAAGAATTAAACCTGGCCAGGGATGTTGAGGGCAACAAGAAAAACCTTCTATAGATGTGTTTATGATAAAAGTATGGCTTGGAAAAATGTGAGCCTTCTCTGGAGGGAAATAGGAGAGCTGGTTACTCAGGTCATGGAAGAGGCTGAGGTACTCCAGGCCTTTTTTGTCTCAGTCTTCACTACCAGCAAGGTCTCCAGCCACACCATTTAAGTCACAGGAGGCAAAGGAAGGGACTGGGGAAATGAATGATCCACTGTAGGAAAAGATCAGGTTCCAGAACCTCTGTGGAACCTGAAGATGCACAAATCAATGGGACCTGATGAGACCCTGAGGGTACTGGCGGATGAAGTGGCTGAGCCACCCTCCATCACATTTGAGAAGTTGTGGCAGCCCAGTGGACTTCTCACTCACCGGAAAAGGGAAAACATAACTCCCACTGATAAAAAGAGGAATAAGGAAGACATAGGGAGCTACAGACCAGTCAGTCTCCCCTGTGTGCCCAGCAAGACCATGGAGCAAATCCTGGGAACTGTGCTATGGCACAGGGACAGACAACAGGGCTTCACTGAGGGCAAACCATGCCTGACAAATCTGTTGGCCTTCTGTGATGGGTCACAGCAGTGGTGGATGAGGGAAGAGCTGCTGACATCATCTACCTGGACAAGTGCAAAGCATTTGACCATGAAATCCTTGACTCTCAGGGTGGTGAGGCCCTGGCACAGGTTGCCCAGAGAAGCTGTGGCTGCCCCTGGATACCTGGAAGTCTCCAAGGCCAAGCTGGATGGGGCTCTGAACAACCTGGCATAGTGGAAGGTGTCCTGAACCAGAGTAGGGGGTTTGTAACTAGGTGACCTTTTAGATTCCCCTCCACCCCAAACCATTCTATTATTTTATGAAATCTTTAAACCTCTATCCTTCTGCTAAGATCTAAATGGTGACAGTAAAATATGAATACAGTAGTTAATTTTTTTTCCTAAGGTTTGTTATAAATGAAAGTTCTGTTCTAGAAAAACAGCCTACTCAAAGCAAGGATTCTTAATGGTTTTGTGTGTCTTCACTTAATAGATCATTGTTATGTATTTTCCTTAATCCGAATGTAAAATATTAAATTATTAGAATATTAGTCACCCAATTGAAAGAACAGAATTGCATGACTAATCATGTTTTGTCAGTTTTCTATCTGGTTATTGTTTAAATTTTTTTTTTAAATAAATTGACATAAAACAATGAAAGCCCATAGGCATAAGAAAATGAGATTTCCTTTTTTCTTATGGCTTCTGAAATTTCATATCTACTTTAACTCTGATCAGTATTTCTCTGGTGTTTCTGGCTCCCTCCCTGGAGAAAGAACAGGAGTTACACATTTCTCCATATAGCAAAGATATTAAACGGGCAATTAGAACAGGTGTATCAAAGGTTAATTGTACAGGAGGACTAGGTAAACGCGTTCCAGTTCTCCAAATCTCTGAATTAATAAAATGCCCAACCTATGTTTAAGCAAAAAAGAAATGAGGTGGAGAAGATCAGAGGATCCCTGGAAGACTGCTAATTAATGAACCCTTCCCATACTTAAATCACCATTAATTTAATTCTCAGAAGTATCCATAGTTTAAACATATATTTGACTAAGCAATAATAGAAGGTAATAATAAAGGACTTGTGCATTCCTTCATCAATCTTGTATACAATCCCTGACTAAAGGAGCTTAGGAAACCCATGGAATGATACAGGAGATTATGGAAAGAAGGATGTCTGATTAGACAGATCCAGACCACAGATATTTTGCATTGAATAGTTATAATCAAGGCTTTTGTGGACCATGTAATTCTAGAGGCTCTGAAACTCCATGTTAATTCACTAAAAAGGTACCCAGAAATTAGGACACTGAAGTAATTTGGATAATCTTCTTGATCTAATTTGACTGCCAGTTCAGGAAAATACCATTTTCTTCTGGACTGTTAAGTCTTTACAATAATCAAGACTCACAGAAAGAAATTTCTGTTCTAAACATAACAGGCAGGTTTGGACAGCACAGACACTTACAGATCTCTCATAAATGTTACTCCTATTTCCAGGCTTAAGCGAGATTAACAGTATGAGAAGCCAGAATCCATACCACCCCTAAGGGTCAAAAACACTTATCTTTTGAACAGGAGCTTTGGATTTCCTTTAAACAAAAAATTTCAACTCCTTCAACTCTTAAATCTTAGAGAAGCTCTAAATTAAATACAGGAAACCTCTTTTCCTGAAAGTATTACTTTTGCTAGTAACGGGCATCCTTTTGCCACAGCCTCAGTCCTATGTAATGTGTGCTTGAGGCCATGTGCAAAAAAGACACCTGTGCAATTAAAAAAAAATTAAAAGGCAGTACTAAAGCTGAGGGGCAAGTTGGGTTTTTTTCCTCAATGTTATTAGCAAAGAGACAGAAGAAGAAAATGACTCAGTTTTATGCAAAACACAGAATGTTGCTCCAATGAGAATCTTCTGAAAGGTACTAAAACAGTTTTCATGAGCAAATCTACATGCCCATAGAGGCAGTGATGATTTCAAAGAAGAGGACAACAGGCAGAATTTAAGCAGCCAGACTCCTTCCTACTTGGAAGTCAGTGGTAAAATTCTCAGAGGTATCAGTGAGGACAAGATCAGGCCAATAGCAAATGCTTTTGAAAACTGCATCCTACAAAATCCCCATTGACAGTGTGACCATGCCACAGAGAAATGGTACTCAGGAAACTCCTTGAAAAAGCTCTAGATAGGTTATAGAGGAGTAGGAAAAGAAACAAAATTGGTTATCAGAGAAACAAAAGGCTCCACACTTTCCAAGCACTATGCTGGGAATTGCTCTCATGTGCAGGACCCTGAAGTAAATAAACTTTTCTGTCATTTTTTCCTTCCAGGCAGGCACTTCTTGCTGTCAGCTTCAGTGGGCTGAAACGTGCCTCAGAAAGCTCCCTTCTGTCAGCAGCTCTGTGCTCTGCAGCCAGCAGCACAGACTGTGGTGTGCCACCAGCTCATTACAGCAGCACACTGGGACTGGAAAAGCCCTGTGAGATCAACCCAGTCCAACCATTAACCCAGCATTGACAACCCCACCCAGGACACGCTTTTCTCCCTTTTCATCACTCCTCCCCTGTGTGCATGAGGTTACCAGAGTGGAAGTAACATCTCTCTGATCTGTTTCCCAGACCCTCTGCTGATCAGCAACAAACTGATTATCCCCATTTTTCCTCAGTCCTTTACATCCTGGACCAGCACCATCTGTTCCATTCACAAGGCTGAGCCTCAGCAGTGATTTACCCCTTTGCTGCTGAGTTTAGCAGTCACAGACCACGTTGGGAGGCTGAGACTCCTGCTAAATTGCTCCTTGCACGGCAAATTGGTTCATTCATTTAATGATGCATTTTGAAGAAAAATATGTTACCCTTAATGAGGAAAAAAAAAAAGGCTTTTGCACTCCATGAGTAACAGCCCTACACTTTATAAAATACTGGTTTCTTCCTTGATTTATGGCAAAGTACTGTGCTCTTAGCCTATGAATTTGTGTGTTTTGTATTGATTCTGCTTCATTCTGCTTGCCAATAAATTTATCTCCCTCACTTTATTATCATTGTGACTGATGTGATCTCTTGAAAGATATTTCATTTATTTTTACTATTCCTATAACTTTCTGCTTAATTTATCTGTTGCTGTACTAAACAAAAATCACAAAAAAATATTGAGGCATTAAATTTCTATAAAGAAATGCCATGGGATTAATATTCCACTGTTTGATAAAGTCACAGAGCTGCCCACTAAACGTTATACACTCATGGATAAAAAAACCATAACATATTAAAATATATTCAATATAACTGAGTAATAAAAATGAACATTCATGTAGCCCACACATGTGACATATGTGGGAAAAAAATATTCATGCTATCAAAGAAAATAATGTAATTTCTCATTCTTGAATATTAAAAGCAATTCAATACACAGAAAATTAAGTCCAGTCATTCATGACCATTAATTAATCACTCTCCTCTTCCTCTGTCTCAATCTCCCCCTGTTCTCTCCACCTCATTGTAGATTTTACCAGAAAAGAAGAGTGGATCTTCCATATATATAGATGAATATTATAGTGTGTCTGTGTCTGTGTAATATGATGCAATCATTACAATAATACAGCTTGCAAGCTGAATTTCAGAGGGACAGAAATGTAATTGTAAGCTTTAGTTTACGTTTATCTCAACTAGCCATAGTCTCTTACATAAATAAGACTCCAGTAATTTTATAGGCTGTCTAGTGAACTCTATTTCCTCAACTATCAGTGAAAATTAACTGCACAAAATGCTCTTGGCAGGCAATCTGAAAGGACAATTTAGGAGCTGCAGTTTTACATTTAACTGCCACCTTTGAGTGAGTCTAACTAGGCACACTAACAAGCTGATTAACATTTTTCTAAATATTCCTTTTGCCTGTATTTTTTTTCCCCCTTGCACTCAGTGGCAGTTTTGCCACAAACTCCATTAGGAAAAGATGGCGCCTCAACTAATTTTCACTTCTGATATAGCTAATTACACAGCTCTGCATTCCTTTTATTGACAGAGTGCAAAACACATATCAACATGTGTTAAGACACAGGATAATGAATTTGCTTTGAATTTCTGTTGTAAAAGTCAGAACTACATGTACACTTTCCACTTGCAAGGAAAGTCCTTAATGTGCAAAAAAAGGGCATGATTAATATCAGAAATAGTGTTTAGTAGCCTTGATCACAAGTGGGTACCATGGTACCATGAGATTATGAGGTTAGACAAATTAAAATAAAACCTCTGAGATCAGGACCTTAATTATCTTATGATATTAAATCTTCTAATAAGTACAACCCACGTATGTGGTACCACAAGCACCCTGGCCATTTTCTCCAGTACAGCAGAGGCTAATCCTGCCAGCAAAAAACCACCACAAACTATTCTTTTTATGTTTGCAGTATCTATTTACTGGTCTTGGAAAATAAGTGCTGAATAAATTTGCAAGAGGACCAGCTTGACTTCCACTGGTCACTCGATCAGGAAGTCAGACAAAAAATGTCAGGAGGAATTCCCTGGAGTCCCAGTCACACACACAGCTGCGTGACCTCGTCAAAAATGTCCCCTCCCTGGCTCACCTATGAAATGTTTGCTGGCAAAATGATTCTGGGCTGTTACTCAGCACTGATGAATGAGATGCAGAACTGCCTCCTACGTAAGGATGTCCTAGATGAACATGTGCATAGCTCTAAATATCTATTTTCTCAACTGTGGTTCAAAAAAATCTGTGGTCAACAGGTACAAGGACAATAACTAAGAAATTGCAAACAATTTGGAACACAGCCACCTGCAAAAGAGTCCAATCACAGAATCATGGAAGGACTTGGGTTGAAATGAACCCTAAAGCCCATTCAGTGCCACCCCTTGCCATGGGTAGCGACACCTTCCACTATCTCAGGTTGCTCCAAGTCCCATCCAGCCTGGCCTTGGACACTTCCAGGGATGGAGAAGTCACAGCTTCTCTGGGCAACCTGTGCCAGGGCCTCACCACCCTCCTGACAGCTGCCTCTGTCCCTCTGATGAACAGGTTGTACAGGAAGGAGTTTCAGTAGCACAGCTGTATGTGAGCGTGGGCACAATGTCTCAGCTCCACTGATGCCACAGAAGCCAAGGATCAGTCCAGTGGAAATATTCCAAGCTGCCTCAGGAGTACTGCAGAGGCTGGTCACACTGAAATTCTACATAAATGCAATTTTCCTGCAGCGTACTGCTTTATTTAATAAAATCTGACACTGACATGTGCCATTGGCCTGCCGTGATATATGGGGGTCTCATGTAAAACAAAGAACTGACTTGTGTATGGGAAATGTTGCCAAGATCATTAAGAAACCCGAAAAGGAATCTGAGTAGCAAACGTGTAGAATTAGAAAATTATGCTTTAGTTAACCACAATGCTGCATTCAACACCTGCATTTTCTACCCGGATTGCTATCAAATGTCTGGAAGACATCAGGAAGGTCATAAACAGAAGGCAGAGGTAGGATTAAAAATGAAGAAGTGTGAAAAGCAGCACCCAGCTACCAAGCAAGTCTCAAGCTGCTCATATGAAGGACCAGCCCATCACAAAACAATTCAGAGAAAGCACGTGGGCTGCAGCAACCACTGCCACTGAATTTCAGCCATTCATTGCACCCCAGCACCTCCTGTCATTAGTGGCAAAGCAAGTAAACCCTGCACAGGAGGAGGAAGGGTTCAGCCACGAGCCACTGTCATTTGTCACCTCATACTACACAGACACACAGCACAAATCAAGCATGGCAACACCATCAGCCTGCAAACCTTTAATGCAGCACTAATGAAAGCGTGTGAGGGCAAAATTCCTGTGCCTGGGATGGGCAATGAGTGCTGTCTGCTGTGCAATGGAAGGGGAACTGCCACTGCTGCTGCTTGTGTGAGCTCAGTCAGTGGGTTCAGAGTGGGGCTGGTGGAGAATCCTGCAGGATTACTGGGAAGAGAGGAGGAAGAAATGTGGCAGCTGCAAATATCACTTGAAAAGGTTAATATTTCCCACTGTAAAACAAGGAACAAATGCACACAAATAATGACTGCCAAGAGAGAAATGCGTAATGTGTTTCTGGCACCTCTCTTTTCCCTGCATCAGCCTGTAGAAAAAGAGACGCTGAATGGGAAAAATCAAGTGTCATATTTCACTTTTTGTAACAGATGCAGGTTTACATCGCATAGTGCCACCAAAGGTAAGATTTTATCACATCCAGAAACCATCAACTGAAAAGAAACAAGTGCTAAATCTCATCGTCAGGGAGCCACATCTACCTACTCTTTTTAATATCCCTCTTCAATAAAATATTCTGGATTTTAGTAAGTGCCTATATGGCATTTCCTATTCTGGTTATTAATTTAACTTCTGTTTTCTTCTTTAGAGGAAAAGAAGTCCTCTGATTGCTCAGAATTATCACAATGTTCATCAACAGCACTGTTCCAAAAACATGTTGAATGTTCAGATTGTAACCTGACTCTCAGGAAATGGACCATATTCAGGGTTCAGTTCTTTCCACTGTCAGTTTGATTTGTGAACTGCACCATGACAGACTCTCCACTCTTTTCCAAGGGGAAGTGTTTAGAGACTGACACTCAGGACCAAATTTTTAAGCACCTCTCAGTTTCCCTTGGGGGATGTTCTGACTCACACAGCGGATATATACAACATCTATACTCACATACAAATAAAACAGGTATTGAGATATTCCCCACCCTGGTAATCATCATTCCCACTTCAATGGAATTAACTGAATTACACCTTACACAGGATGTCTTATGAAAATTTGGGGAAGGGGAAGGGGAAACTATAGTGTCTTCTCAGCAAGGTGAAAACAACCAAAGTGAAGTGGTTGCATCCTTCTTCATGCCTCCTAACCCACGGGCCAAAGATTACTGTAAAACTTCTACTTTTATCTACATGATTCCGTTCAGGAACTTTTCAGGAACCCTTTTTTCTGGTTTAATTCTGTGCAGTTAAATGAACTCTAGATGTTACCAGGCAGCGTAACTGATGCCTGAGCAGGGTGAAGGGGCAGGAGGGCTGGATCATGGAAAGATTCTGTGACATCCCTGTTAAACTTACTTCAGGTTTCCAGGCCTTGAGCCTCAAGTGTTGAGAATTTAAGGAAGATTCACACTCCATGAAGGGACTACAGAGATAACAGCTACTCCAATTCCTCCCTTGCAGTATGCATACATAAGCATGGGGCACATCTTGGCTCTGGCAGTGCTAGTGAAAACCTGCCATTCACACAGGCAACTCTGAGAGAAAATTATCACAATAATGGACCCACTTGCTGGCTTTGTACCCTGCTTAGTATTGATCTGTGCCTGTAACACTGCACAAAATGCAGGGCTGCTTCCCATATTTTCATGTTTTCTCATGGAGAAAATTACATCATGAGTTATTAATTCTTGTAGGCCCCAGGGTTTTGGTTTTGCTGTTGTTGTTTAGTGAGAACTGTATATTTCTTGAGTCTGACCTCTTGAAATAAAAGCTTTTCCTCCAATGTCTCTGAAAAACAAAGAAAAGAGTATGGAGGAGAAAATGGAGGAAATGGGGGAAACTTTGTACTTTTTACAAGATACTGGAATTTAAATTAATTTTGAATTTAGCAGAACTCTGGCTGTTCAGGGAAATTTTTCTAAAATGACCTGGAAGTTTACAGGGAAAACTACCCAGCTGGTGTTCTGAACATAGTGCAAGCTAACCAGTACAGAGTGATAGCGCAAATTCAAATGCACTGCTTTTATTATCCAGACCTACTCTTCTGTGACTGGATGTAGAATATGGGGCTTTTTACACACTCATTTCGAAGGTAGAGTCCATGATGCTTAAAAAATCTGGGAAGAGAAGATTTCCTGATTCTATTTCAAGATTATATTGCCAGGAAGAGTATTACTGCAACCATATTGCATTCTGTGTGTTGCCTGTTAAAAGGATTCCAGAGCTCTTACAAGTGATGTATCAGATACTTTTCCTATCTGGCTATGACAGTCCTTTATTATTTTAATCACCCTACATGCTAAATAAGATTTGGTTTTCCCTGTATTGGTAAATAGAAGAATAAAATGTGACAACAGTCAGCAAGGTAGGATCCCGAAGTCACTGATCCATCTCCTAACTGGGCAGGGCAGAATGAGACCTTGTGGAATATCTGAAGCTCCTCTTCTACCCAGTACTGTTAAATTTCAGTTTGACACAATTTTAACTGGTGATGGAGAACCAGCTGATGGAAATGTAGAACACAGATTGCTCTGCAAAAATGCAGCTTCTGATGGAGGGATGAAGAAGCAGCAGTAGTTTTGTACAGATAGTGAATACAAGTCTTCCAATCCACAGGAGGTAGTTTCTCATGAGAAAGTAATAAACTTCCTTGAAGATTACTGGAAAAGAAATCAGGAACAAAAACTGGAGCAAGGGCAGTCTAGGAGAGAAATTAAGGAGAAATATAAGACATAATTACTCAGCGAGTCTGTGGGATTGCTGTTGCTGGAGGAAAGTGAGGAGCTTCACTGGATGATGTCTTAAAATATCTCCCAGCCTTCTCTGTCACAATTGCAGTTTGTGAAGGTACTATTATTTCTCTGGAATCAGGAACATAACTAGTTACATAGCCTTCATAAGGTTCAACAAGCAGCTGTCTGGGGGTTTTTTTCTGCAGAAAAAGTTTAGTTTGATAGTTTTGCTTATCAACAAAAAACAAGGTGAAACTTCAGCCCCACCTCACCACTTCACTACAGGCCAAAGGAGAGTCAGCAAATAAACAGACAATGCCCGTATACAAATATTCCAGTCTATAGCACTGGGTCCAGGGTTGCTTCATCTGCTTCACACAACTAAAGACCCAAAAGAGAAACAGAGTGATGACAGGAAATAATAAAAGAAATCTCTGGAGACCATCTACTCTGCTCCTCAATAAAGTTCATTAACTGGAGTATGCCTCCCACCTTTGGGTCCTGTTCCTCCTCTCTTTCCACGACAATGGAAATAAATCTCTGATGGGATACAGATAAAGTGAAAGACCAAGCCAGACACATTTCAAATGCCAGCATTGTATTCTGGCCAAGGGGGCAGAACTTCACCTCCTGGGAAAGCCTGACAAAGTAACACCACTGCTTCTTCATCCTGTAAACTCCAGAGCAGCTTAGAGATCTACATGAAACTGATCTCTCCTGTGAGAGGCCAGCACCTTGTCAACATTGAATTCCTCTGCTGAGAAAAAGAGAACCTGTAAATTTAGAGCTTTACCTCAAAACCAGCCCAACACGAAAGAAAATACAGAGCCCAAAGAAAATGCAGTTCTGGTAAGCCTGTAAGCTTAAATTTATAGCCTGTTTCTAAATCTATCTAAGAGTGTATGCCCACCAACATGCCAGTCTGGGCTTTGTGTCTGGATTTCTTTTGCATAGAAACAGACATTTGGAACAATCACAGAATAATAGCCTGAATTAGAAGGGATCCACAGGGATCATCCAGATCAATGCTTGACCCTGCACAGACACCCTAACAATCCCACCCCTTACCTGGGACTGGTGTTCAAACACTCCTGGAGCTCTGTCAGCCTTGGGGCTGTGACCATTCCCTGGGGAGCCTGTTCAGTGCCCCAGCACCTTCTGGGGGGAAGAACCTTTTCCTGATCTCCAGCCTAAACCTCTCTTGACACAGCCCCATCCATTCCCATTCCTGTCACTGGTCACCACAGAGAAGAGATCAGTGCTGCCCCTCCCCTGCCCCTCATGAGGAAGTTGTAGACTGTGATGAGGTCTCTCTCCCCTCAGTCTCACAGAAGCTGATAAAAGATCAGGTCCTCCCTGGTTCAGATGCTCTGACATCTACTGTATGCATTTTTGAACAGAAAAACTGCAGCATCCTATCCTACAGCCATGACTGTCTTCAGTCCAGGGCTAAATGACAGACGCATTTGAAAGCAAAAGAATTTAAATACCCTGAGACCTAAGCAGTATAGCTGGTTTTGGTAGCTACACTCTTGGTTTATTTTATAACCACTTTCCTCCTGGTACAAACTCTGGGTGAGACAGCACCACTGACTGTAAATGAAACATTTGTCCAGGGTGAGTCACTACAGGGAAGGCTCTTCTTGAGAAACCACAGCACTGCTCTCATTGTGCACTCTTTATCATACACCCCAAAAAAGTGATACAGAAGTCACAGAAGGAGAGAGTGTGTTATCAACATATTGATAGGAGGGGACAAAAAAGAGCCATTTATCTGCACAGTTAATTTTCTGGCCCAAGAGAAAGGGCATGAATTTCTGTTAACTGCTCCTGCTCCCAATTCTAGTGCATTCTACCACTGTTCATTTATTGACTGAAGGACCTCTTAAGAGACAAAGATGGCAGAATTGCAATGAATCTGTGACAGTCCTGAGCAGATCCATTCATCATTGTCACTGACCTCAACTAGGTTATTCACTTTGTTCAGCTCAGAAATCACAAGTAACGTGTTCATTTGTGCCTGTCATCATATACCCGAGACACTTGTCACGCTATAAAAACTGTTCTTTTAAGCAGAAATCTCCTGTGCAATCTCATCAGATCTGTTCCTTAGTGTATATATGCCTTTCTTCTTTTTTTCTCTCAAATGTTTTGAAATGAGCACAAGCTAGAAATACAGTGAAACTGGCAGTTCAAAAAAAGGTTACTGTTCTCAAAACATAAAGCAGATGATGACATTTCAGTAAACACTGTATTTTGTAGCTTAGAGCATCAGTAAGAAGTAATTCCTTCATAACATCTCATGTCAGGAAATCAGTTCAGCAAAAGTTATTTTCAGCTGATAACTCTGAAATAAGACATCAGAAATTACACTCTCAGTTCAAAAGCCCAATAATAGTAAAAAGAAAGATTCATGTGGAGCTGGTCCAAACATTTTGGCTGTATGTGTGGTTTTTATTGTTGAAAAATACCACTGAGGAGCAAAAGTTTTATTTTTTATTAGACCAAATGACTTTAAAGGTAAATAAATAAATAACCATATTGTACTTTTCTTTTTCTGCCAGACTAGAGCAGGCTAACTGAGCATGCAACCTTGCTTTTTTTCTAGCTATCAGCAATGGCTAGAATCTTTAGAAAGATAACTTTTTATTGCGAGCTTTTACCTCTTGAAACTGTCTTAGCTTTGCAACCCTGTGTCCTCCTTCACGAAGCAGCAGATGGAAAATCTCAGTGGATTAAATGCTCTATTTTTTCTCCACATCAGTATGTCATACATGAATTACACTCACCATGTTCCACTCCTCCTGCTCATTGTGCACAGAGAGACAAGCAGGAGCAGGTCAGTACTCATCCCCAATGATGATGTGCACCAAGCAACACAGATGTTACCTGGACCTTGCAAGCCCAAAATTGTATTACTCCTCACTTGTTTCCTGTTATCCTTGGCCTCCCCACTCTCCCCAATTACACAGCATTAAAAATGTAACACTTTAGAAATGCAGCTTTTCGGAACCGTGGGGTTTCCAGCAGCATATTTTGAGCAGTTGGCATTTAACATCACTAGCACTGAAAGAACGGTCACTTTCACTACACTTTTCTCTGGAAATGGCAAAGTCCTCAAGGATGCATTTCTCTCCACAGTTTTTAGATGGGGAGAATGAGGCACCAGTGGAAGTGAGATCAGCAGCTCTGGGCAGTGATGGAGTTGAAGGGAAAGTGCAGCACCTGCAGCTCCTGCCCCAGAACTCTCTGCTGTGTCTTGGCTCCTCATGGGCACAGCAAAGGTGACTTTTCCTTCCTGAGGCTGAGCCTCACTGGCATATTTGGTGTACAAATGATAAAGAGCCCTGAGCACCAGCCTTACCTGGAAGAAGTAGAAATGGTCCTTTCTCCAAACTAGAGGTTTTGGGGAAAATTAGATGAGACTGAGACCACTTTCCTGAAGACATTCTGTACCTACCATGGGCAGAAAGCCCATCAGAACACTACTGTGTTTTTCGTCTTTGTTCTGTCTCAGTGTGCCAAGCAAGGGGACTCTCCTCTGGGAGCAAACACAGCCCTGCAGGACATAAACCACCTTTCCTCTGCTCTTTCCCACTCGGACACTGCCCAAGTGTTCAGGCAGGCAGGAATGAAGCACTGTCAGATGCTACTCATTAACAAAAATGCCAGCAGTGACAATGGTCACTGATAGAACATCTCAAATGGAGAAAATGCTGAATACTTTACCAGTACTCACCTTACATGTTCTCTGCTTCGGAAAAAGCTTTCACATGCACAGTCCAAAGTCTACTGACTTCAAAAAGGACACCCATTAGACTAAGAAAGCTCTCAGCCACCACCAGATTGTAACCATCGACTGAACTGTGTCCACAAGAAGGCTAGAATTAGATTAGGTGTATTTGTTTCATAAAACCTGTAAAAATGTCAGTTGCTGCAATTAAGAACTGCTCCTTGCTGGGAAAAGAAGGCAGTCTCCTAGTGAAGGTGTCCTGTTCCTAATGCACTTGCTAATGCACTCTGCCCTGGTGCAGGAGCTTCCCCAGCAGGAGCTGCCTGGAGGCTGAATGCTGAGCAGCCTGGATAGGCCAGCTGCCTTCTTCATCCCAAAAGAGCAATGGTTTGAATCACACTGAAGTACCCAAATATGTCCATTGAAGACTCCGCCATAAATTGGAGGCGTGATGAAACAGACGATTTTTATTTGTCCGTGTTGTCATTAATTGGCTTAAGTTTTTTTACAAGTCTCAGTTGTTTGTAGCCATGGATGAGGCAAGTTAGACAGGGTTGCAAAAAGTACAAAAAGTAAAAAAAAAAAAAGAATCAGCTCTGAGAAACACAAAGTAACTTGTCAAAGTCTGGGCTGCTATCACATCTCAATGAACTCCAGGTGTTTCACTGATGGTGACAGACAGACTGAAGGCTTTGTAAAGCTACCTTTTGGGTGTAAAGTCTAAAAAAAACCCTAAGAAAATTATTATCTCTGTGAAACAACTTACAAAAAAAAAGAAATAAACCAACAAAGGCAACATAATTGAACATATGGTGTGAATCAACTACATGATCCACGCATGGTTAAGAACAAGCTGTTGAATATCTGAGGGCAATTGTGGGAAGGTACACACTTTCCTGGAGATGTTTACATTGCATCTGAGTAAGATTTGTCAGTGCAAAAGATGTCACATAATGGCACTATTTTACGGTGTGAACACAGGAATCTCTGAAGAACTGCATATAACCTAATGCTTAAAGGTCAGGATCTTTCAAAGAGACTTCTGGCACCATGAATTAAGCCAAAGCTGCCGGTCAGAGAACAGAACTGCTCAATTTCAGGGATAAGGAGAAAGCAAAGAGAGGCCCTAACATGCCGCTGGTAAAAACACACTCGCACACATGCAAAGTAAAATATTGTGAAATATTCTATATGTAACTCAACCAAATTTTAAACTGTGGATTTTATTTTAAGACATCATGCTTTCCAGAATTACTTCTTTATTGCAGCTGTCATTGAAATACAGGGTCTGGTCTTAAAGGTAACAGTTGGTGTCAGATCAAAGTAGCTGCCTTTGAGCAGAGCACAAATGTTCCCCTCCTTCTGTAACTTCTCCACAGTCTGTCTTCAAAGCAGAAATCACACAAATTTTCCAACACACCCAGGAATATGCAAAAAACTGATTACCCAAATCAAATTATCTTTCTCCCCTTTCTGCAGGCTGGCAAATAGCTCTCAAGACAAGCTATTTTACTCCAGCATTGTTTCATTTCCTTGTCCTCATTCTTTCTGTGGGAATTTGATCCCTAACCTTCGGCTGCATTTGATGTCAATACAACCATATAAATAACATCACTGCAATTACCAGGATGATGATAAATACTGTGAGTCCACATCCTCATGCCAAGGGTTGGATTTGCCATTTAATCCAGCAAAACGCATCAGATTTTTTTCCCAGTGCTATGCAAAAATGCCTAATTAGTTTTCAATATTGTGAAATAAAAAATAGAGCAAGATATTTTGTTCTGCATTTTGTGTTAATGGTTGAACCTCAGCAGTGTATCTGCTCCACGAACGCTTTGAAAAGCATACAAATTAATGACAGGATATGTACCACAGAAACCATCACAACTTCAGCATCTAATTAGCACAATGTGACAACATTCACACTGATATCCTGTTCACCACAATCTTCTTTGCAAGACTTTATTTTCCGCTTCCAAAGTAACATTAAGGAAGACAGCTGCTCTCACATTCCACACATCAAGCCATAAACATTTATTAAGGTGTCAACAGAGAGCAACACTTCTGGGTTGTCAATATTTAATCTGCAGTAAAATCAAATCACAGGTCATTAGACCCAGTTCATCAAGTCAGGAGTTTAGTGCAGATGCTGAGCTGGATGTCAGGAAGCTTCTGAGCAAAGCACATGGAATCCTCCACATGTCTGACCATGGAAACCTCACACAGTATCTGCATGTGCACTCCAGAGATGCACAGCCCCAGCCCACAGTACCCCTCTGTGTTTTTAGGAACAGGCTGCATCAGCACCATCACTCCTGAGGAATCACCACACTGCAATTGTGGACAGGCAGCCTTGACCCCTTCACTGGTGTGGCAGAGTCCAGCGTGGTACCAAAGGGCTGTCATTAGCTTTCAGTAATGGAGTGATTTCCACAAGCTCTGTCCCAGGGAACTTCAGGTAACATGCTAGTAAAAACCAGACCTCCTAACCAAGTTCTGCCCCTTGCTCCCCTTTCTCATTTGAAGGCCACTGGAAGGTGAAAATGAAAGGACTTATGATCCTCTGTTAGAAACCTGATGTGGTAGCCCTCCTCTTCATTAAATGACTGAAAATGGCACGTCCCTGTGCAAACCTGTTGTTCCTGCACTCTTTTCCTTTCCAAAGGAGGACCACAACCATTTCTGGCTTATTATAAAGTCTCAGCCATCAGCAGTGCAGAATAAAAACACTCATTTGTCAGGTTATTAGAACTTCTTCCATTTCAAAGGCTACTCCATGCTCTCTAAAAGTTTAACAAACTTGACTTGATGGAAGCTCCTTCCTCAGACCACTCTGGGAGAAGCACATGAAGAGAAAACCTGTTCTTGGGCTGATTATCAGCAGCTGTGCCTTCACACCCTTTGTGCGGCTCAAAAATGAGGCAAAGGAAGTGCTGAAGGCTGAAGCAACTTGTCTGACCAAGTCTAAGGAGAGGACAAAGGCCCCTCTGCCTTATTGTTGTAGCCTTGCCACATGGCCCCCCTTTACTCATCCAACGAGTAATAGGTAAAATACTAATTATCTTCACTAAAGGAAAATTTCCCAGCCTACAGCCAAGAAAGTCCTTTTGCTTTCTCCACACATTCTTTGCAAATAAAAGCACGGCAGTTTTTATAAAAGCACAGACCTGATGGCAGACTGTAACTGCATACAGCCTGTTCCTCATATTTCCCATTGGTTTGTGTTTGTTCCAGTTCTCTCTTTAATGGGCAATTTTCTTGCAAAATTTTCTCCTTCACAGCACATTACTGTTCTTAATTAGAACATTCCCAAACAATTCCCATTCAAACTTCTGTTCTCCACAGATAACTCACGGGCAGGTATCAGCCACCACTACCATCATCAGAAAGGTGCTTAGGGAGCTGCTAGAGGCTTTGGAAAGCCTCAGAATCAACTCTTCCTTTCAACTCTACACCATTACTTCTTTCTTGCAATATCAAAATTCTTCAAAGCAGTGTCACAAAAATAGAAATTTTAAAAGGTAATTAGATGACTTAGTTATTTGTGGGTATATTTCCCTTTTGCAGTGTACATGCTGTTGTATTGTAATTTTCACCTGCTATCACATATAATATGTGCCTTCCAATTGATTTATTTTTCTTCTACCACATCAAAAAAGGAAAGCCACACCTGCTTTCTTTGCCTGTTCTGTTAATCTGCCCCTGCCCTACTTACTGCTCTTGTGTCTAATTTGGCCTAAGGTGACACACATCCCTTGCACAAGCATTTACATTTTTGCATTACTGTGGCTTGGCTGGTTGGTTTTTGCTTAGATGTGTCCTTCCTAAATAGGCTAATGGAGGAAATTTACTAATTTCACCACTCATTTCATCTCATGAATCTCAATATATTATAGTTTGTTGTATCCATTTCTGACATCTCACTCCTTGTATCATGCATGTCCTCTCTGGAAGTGTTCTGAAACTTACTTTATTTTGATCAATGTCTTTGAAACAGCCTAATATTTGTTATCAAGACCTCCACACACTTCCCAGCACTCAGAAGAAGCAGCAAAAATGTAATTGCTTTTGAATTCTGTAACTAGATTATATGAATAAGGCAGGGAGACAGCAGAAAGAGCAAGGTGTGGGGAATTTAGACCTAATAGCTTTAAGCACAATCTGTACTGTCCTGGAATTTCAGCAAAATTATTTATTTAATAAATATACCATTTAAAGAGCCATAAAATTACTGAGAACACTCATAGTACAAAGTGAACCTCACATAAGCACCCCAGGTATCATCATCATTAAGGGGAATAGCTGGATTATTCTCTATAGTACTTCTCAAAGCCTGGCAAAATCCTCTGAAAAGCAGAAAGGGAGAAGCAGACAGTGGCTTCCAATCGTATTGAGTCAATGAGATCCACAGTGTCTTTCACTTTTCAGAGACTAGTAAATTTATTAAATGCTATATTCATCAACAGGAGGACAGAGAATGGAAACCAAAGCAATAAAACCCAAACAGATGTTCTAAGTATCTAGAAAGGGAAATGGGAATTTATACAGAAATGCAATTTCATTAAAAGTGCTCTGTTATTGCTACCATTTAAGTGTGCTAATGCAAAAGGTATTTATTAAAGAAAGACCTAATTAAGAAAATTGTTTAAATAACTCTCAGTAGTGCAAGCAACACAACTGTGAATGACGCTGCAGCTTTAACATACAAGAAAAAGGAAAGGCTATGAAAGTCTACATAGAAACTTGTGGAAAACATAAGAAGCAGAAATGAAACAAACAATTATGACTGAAATTCTGTATGAGTAATTTTTAATTTAATGCTGGGGACCTGTGAACGCTTCTGTGTCTTCTTAGTTTTGCCCAAGACAATGATTGCACTGAGTGTGGGTGCTGTGATAAATGAGTTGCCAAGGTTACCAGTTGTGTTACATGTTGAAGGTTATGGGTTTATCTGTAAGAGTATTCTGTTAAGTGCATGTTACCTGTGAAGTGTTTTAATTGTTACATGATTATTGCACCTAGTTAAAAACCCTCTTGTAAGTCCCTTAAAAGCCTCTCGTTGGGTTGCCACCACCGCTGCCCCAGCTGCTTAAGATGGTCAAGTCCTCTAGAACAACGAGCCTCTCTGGAAACTTCCAACCCATGATGTAATGAGGAAAGGACATGTCCATGAACTCCCTTAGACCAACCAGGAGCCAACTTTGAGGACTGACCAACCCCCAGAAGGACTGAAAAACCCACCAACCCAGGTGGACCTCGGACAGTATAAAAGGGCGGACCTAAGCCCTGCTCGAAGTCTTCATGGGATGCTCCTGATGAGGGGAGAAGACCCAGCATCGGCAGACAACGAAGCTCACCTGGCAAAGCTGAACTCCTCCTCCTCCTCTTCATCATCAACAGGAACAGCGGTGGTGTGCACGCAATCCACGAGCCTCCTACCCAGACTGTCACCCTAAGAAAGTTCTGAGCTGAAATCACTAGGGAGCTGGTCTCCTGTAGTTCTGACAGGTGCAGTCCTCCAGTGCTGGGGAATTGGGAATTTTAGCTCTGATTTGACTAGACTGAGGCTGGCACATACTGGCTGCAGCTGCTGAAAGCTGGTAGCAGGACAGACGTGGAGTACTTCAGGAAAAAAACGCAGAGAGGTACAGTTTTACTTTGATCATTTCACATATAGGCAAAATAAGGCTCACAACAGTTTTTTTTTCCAGAATTATTGCTGTTTTATTGAATAAAATCTCAATTTCAAGTATTTGGCACAGAGACTTTTAACTTAAGTGAGAAAAACAAGAAAGACCTCTTGGTAGAGTATTAGCAATATGGTGATCTCCTGATAGGAATCTTGGCACTCACAGGATGTCTGCACAAAGAATTCATGAAAAATATCTAAAAGGAGACAAGTCTAAATTTTAAAATACATTTAAATGTCTTGATCATTATCACAAAAAATCGTCAAACATAGCTGAAGCTAAATTCAAACAGCAGTACAGCAGAGAACAGTTTGTCTGGAATTCATCAATTTGGTAATAAACTGAGACACACACTGGAAACAAGACTTGAGACAGCAACGGCCAAAATTGTACAATCTCTGGAAGAAACTGTGAGAAATACACTCTGAGAGGTGCAATGGAGCTTCCAGCTATGGCAGACATTGTGGAAGTTGCAGAAGACACATGAAGAGGAAGGTGTGCACAGCACCAGGAGAAGCACCAGGAAGGCATCCAGGTGACAGCACTGGCAATGCGAGCCACATGCGAGGCTTGTACTGAGAGAATAAGGCTTTTCACGTGTTTTCCTAAGTTGCTCTGGTAGGGGTTTTTGGTTGTGTTTGGTTTGGGTCTTTTTCTGGGGTTTTTTTTTGTTGTTGTTGTTTGGGGTTTTTTTGTTTGTTTGTTTGTTTGTTTTGGTTTGGTTTGGTTTTTTTGTTTTTTTTTTGTTTGTTTTTTTTGTTTGTTTTTTTGTTTTGTTTTGTGTGTGTTTTGTGATTTTTTTTTTGTGTGTGTGTGTGTGTTTTTGTGGGGTTTTTTTTGTTTGTTTTTGTTGCTTTTGTTTTTGTTTTTTTTTAGTCTGGGGTGGGGTTTTTTGGTGGCTTTGTTTGTTTTGCTGCTGTTGGGGGTTTCGTTTGTTTATTTTTATTTTGTTTTGCCTTGGCTTCGTTTCTTTTCAAACTTTCTTTACTTTTAACTCGATCCCCGCTGCTGCCCCAGCCCCGTTTCTCCTGGTGCTGCCGCAGCACACTAGTTCTGCCGGCGGCCCCGCTTCTTGCGGGCCGCTCCGGTGTCCTGCGAGCCGCCGCCTCTGCGCTGCCCGGACTGCCTGGAGGCCTCGGGGCCACAGCCTCCGCTCTGCACGGCCCCCGAGGCCCCAGCCCCCGCCTGCCACCTCCGCTCACGGTGCTCCGGCGCCCCGCTGGTGCCAGGGAAGGCCACTCCGCCAGGGCTGGCCTGCTGGGGGGCCGGGCCCATGCGGCGCCGCAGCAGCTCGCCATACTGGTCGGCGGCCACCTCGATGAGCTGCCGCACGAAGGTGGCGGTCTGCTGGTGCAGGAAGGGCTGCAGCTCCCGCGCCAAGGCCTCCTCGTGCAGCCCGTAGCGGCACAGGGTGGCCACGATCCTGCCCTGCGCGAAGGCCACGTCCCACCAGCAGGCCCCGCACAACACCTCGGTCAGCCACAGCTCCAGCGGCCGCAGGACTTCGGTGTGGTTGCGGAAGAAAAGCGCCCAGGTCTCGGCAGGGAACCCCGCCACGTGGGGCTGGGGTTGCGGCCCCGCGAGGCCCGGCTCCTCCCGCGGGCCGGTGATCCACGTCAGGGAGGGCTGCGGCACAGCCATCTCCACGAAGACCTGCTCGGGCGGCGCCGGGTAGATGATGGTGTGCACGATCTGCCTGCACAGCGGGCATGACGGGTTCTTCCTGGCCCAGCGCACGATGCAGCCCCGGCAGAACTGGTGCAGGCAGGAGCCCACGTAGGCGATCTTGACCGAGGCTTCGCGGCAGATGGGGCAGCTCCACTGTGTCCCCGATGACATGCTGGTGCTGGTGGCAGGCTAGGGGTAGCTGAGGAACAGGAGCTGCTCGTCCTCGCTGGTGTCACACGCTGCAGGGAGAGAGAGGCCGTGGTCACTGGCCGTCCCAGGGAAAGGAGGAAGAAATGGCCAGGCCCCTGGCCGAGGACACCCTCCTGGCCCCCTGAGTCCTGTCACCCACCCGGAGGGCACCCGGGAAGCACTGCTCACCCTCAGTTGCCTGCCCCACGCAGGCAGGGTGGGGAAACAGGGGTGACGGCCTCGGGCATGGCACTGGGAGCTTCCAATGGCAACCACCCAGCACCGGAAGAAGCCTCGCCTTCTCTCCTTTTTCGCTGTATTTTAATCCCAAATAACCAACGGGAGGGTGGGGGAAGAGTGAGTATAACATTTTACGATGGGAAGGAATGTACGTCTAGCGTGGTGAGAGGTTGAGATTAGTGGTTTTTGATTTGGCAGTGTACTGAAGCATACCGAAAAGCTTTTGCAGACGACTGGAACTAATGGCAAGTTCACTCTTCAAAACAGCAATAATTTAAAAGTTTCGGGCTAAACCTCAGGCCTGCAACATGAAATAATGCTATTTTACTGGTTTTGCTTTGGAGGGGGGCTTTTGAGACAAGAACCTCAGCAACAGGTAAAGTTTTCTACATGGTGGTTTACAAAAGAGCATAGCCCCAAAATGGCAGTTACATAGCATGTATCTAGATACTGAAGGAGAGTTGTGCTTGAGTAAATAATTGCCAGAACTAGCAAATTCTATGCTAGCTTTGCTTCATAAGCAGAAGTACCCATCAAAGGAAGTTCTTTCCTACTTAGTTCTGTGACCAAGCTGATAATTTTATTTTTTCTAGTGCATTAATTAGCCTTAATAACATGTAATATGACATAGAATTTAAGTATATGCTTGAGGCACAATAAGGGTCCTGCTGGGATCAGGGAAGTCATTTCACCAGCATTAAATCAACTGTCAAACTGCCAAATCAGAGCCTGTCCAAAGTTTTGTTTAGGCAACAATTTTCTCTTGGGAAATGGCCCCAAGTATTTTGTACCTGGAAGTCTTAAATGGAGGTCACTCTGCCCTGAAAGCTCCTGCTTTAACTTCCTGAAGTAATCAGATTACCTAGGATAGACCCAAAGCCTCTGTGTGCAAGCTCTGAGAAAATATCAAGTTAATTTCAGACCTGGTGCTGTATCTCTGAACCTAAGAGATACTTGCACATACACTTCTGTAAGCCCTTACGAAACACAGGATAGAAGTATATTCCTCTTAAGCTAGGTACTAAACAAGCCATAGCTATGGCACTCATGAACTCATATTCAGCTCTGCTCAACTAGAATCAGGACTAGTGACTCAACTAGATTCACACTAGTGGAAACTAGTGGAAATGTTGGCACACCCCTGATGGATCTCAGACAACTTATCATTATCGTAGTAAATAATAAATGCCAAAGGTGTGTCTTTCATGAAGGGCTGCTGCCTATTATAAGAGTAACTCTTAATGTTCTGTTTGAAAACAAACCAAACATTTACATTAAACTTACACAAAAGTAGAAGTCCAAGTCCAGTACGCCTGTAGGCACGCTTGATTTATGCTGGGTGGGTGTATTGATGTGATGACCAACCCTTAAGGGGAAGGAAGCACCTAAGAAAAAACTGCACAGCATACAATGAACTAACCATAACCCCCTTCCCCCATCCCCCAGGTTTTCACATTCCACATGGTATCGTACTGCACACAGCTGTAAGCACACCCACCTCCACTGAAATGTTATTTTTGCACCAGTCCATAGCCTTTCTCTTCCCATATGTCATAATCATTCCTGCCAGACACTGAAATGTAAGTGGTTTCTTGGTGCCCTAAGGCAGCAAAGGCATTTAAGGAAACTGAAAAGACTGGAAATAGTTCTAAATAGTTCTAAACTTTCACATAAGGTTTGTTATTCATTGAGTTGTCCTGCAGAACCAGCAAAAGCCTGCAGAAATATGACAAACTAGCTCCCTGACATTAAAGATTGTGACAGGGACCAGCTTCCTTAATCCCTGTGATCCTGACACAATTTCACTAGGGTAAACCATGATTCTCATAGCACCAGTGCCAAGATCTGCTGGTCTGCAGAAAATAAGGTAATTAAGAAATCCCTGTTGCAGACAGATTGTGAGTAAAATACTTCATATCTAAAATTTCCAAGATGTTTTCCCTTGAGGGCTTTTTGATATACTCTAATGTAAAACTCAATAAAAACTTACTGATGTCTTTGTAAGGAGATTCAAGGGAATAAACTTTACAAATCAATCCTATATGCTTTTGCAGACCCTGTGAAAGCCTATACAGAAATGCTTAACAGAAGAATTGATTTGTCACTAGTTAGTCTTTTGAAGGGATGTGTTAATATACAGACCAAGACATCTTTGAAAATTCCCTGCATTGTGATAGAGGTGATAAAGGTAAAATGAACAAAGCACAGTCAGTGTGAAACAGGTTTTGAAAGTAAAGATCTGTTGAAATCCCCTGAACTACAAATGTGAACAGGAAATACAGATGTTAGCAAGGACTGAAGGAAAAAAGAGTCTAACCACTGCAAAATTTATGCTATACTCATAAACTCAGCTTAAGGGAAATGCAACAATTTCCCATGGAACTGAGAAGTAACAGAAAGTATCAATGAGAATAAATATGTGATCTTTAAAGTTTTTCATTTAAAAAACAATAGCAACTATTTCTGGAATAAAAATACCATTAAGTATTCTGCAAAAACAGAATCACTACACTTTTTCTTCTACTATCCCAAATACTAAAGTCAAAGCTCATTTAAGCTGATGAGATTTGAGGTTTTTTTATTGTATCAAATACAATGTCCCAGCAGGACAGGAAAGATTCAGTTTCCAGTCCTTCCCCTCCAAAATCAGACAACTAGCAGAGTGTGGAAATGGGGGACTGGCATTGTGCTGATTTGTGTCAGGGAGGAGGCGCAGGGCTGTTGCCAGCAATCTCCACCTAGGATAAGCCTGAGGCTGAGAAGAAGCCCCTTCCAAACAAAATCTCATTGAAACCACTTGTAAAATGAACTCTTTTTATGTGAAGAAAAAAACCAACACATGCACAAAACAACAACAAAAAACACCAAAAACAAAACAGGCAAACAAACAAGACATAAAAAAGCCACACAAACACCAAAAAAAAACCAAAAGGCCATTTTTCTTAAGAAGTGTTTCTGAAGACTCTCAGTCAGTTTTAACCTCAAGTCAGCTTTAATAACAGACTGGTGAATTGCAGTGCCCTGCAGGACTTCAGGCTCCAGTAATGCACCAGAAGGGAAAGCAGGACTGCCAAAGATATAATTCAAAGAGAACCCCCCAAACTCTCTCTCAGCCTTTTATATAAATGTTTCATCTCTACAGCAGAACTCAGCTATCAGGGGGATGTCTTTCATTATTTTTACAATATGTTTGTCACTCAGCTCACTGGACACTTCCACAGTGGACACTTGTTCTGCTGTGTATAATCCTTGAAACAAAGGTGTGTGATATTACGGGCACTGAAAGCTGAGCTTTAATTTCACTTCCATGGGCTGTTCATCTAAGAGTTGGGCTCAGTGATCTTTATGGGTCCCTTCCAACTCAGAATATTCCGAGATTCTTTAACATAGTGGTGGATTTGTAAGAAGATGCCCTAATGATCGGAGATGAGTAGCAAGTAACTGAAGACGGACCACTGTAACTATCTTTGGAACTGGTACTTCTTTGACCAGGTTAGGGGAGTTCCAGAGGTGCCATTCAGCTTCAAAGGTTTTTTGCGATTCTGTGATAGATTTCAAACAAGCAATAATTATGCTGTCTTATCAGCATATAACTGCAGGTTCTGTAGTGTGCAATAACAGCTTTCAAAACTAAATTTTTCTTAGTAAAATGCCTAAGCACTTGCTCAACTGCTGGCAAAACCAAAAGAGAAGCTTTTGCTGAAAATGCATTCTTAAATTGCATAAAGAAGAGGCCTGAGGTTTCTCTGCCTGAAGCTTTCTTGTTGCTGGTATTAAACCTGAGTCCTCAGCATGACCACTCACTGAAGCCCAAGGCCAAATCCTACCCACAAATCCAAAACCAGAGCACAGAAATATCTTCTCAGGTTTGAATGTGATGTGCAATCGACTACATTAGGTCAAGAACACTCAATTCAAGGCAGCATAGATTCAAAACTGTTTCTGAAAATAATTT
>VZTR01029937.1:1806-21219 GCA_013400775.1 Chaetops frenatus
TGGCCCGGCAGCACTTCCTGGCGGCGCTGGCCGGCACCAGCGTGGTGGTGAAGTCGCTGAGCGCCGCCGTGGTGCTGCTGTACCTGCTCTCCTTCGGGCTGGCCACGGCCTACGGGCTGGGGGTGACGCCCGGCTACCTCCTGCCCCCCAACTTCTGGGTGTGGACGCTGCTGACGCACGGGCTGGTGGAGGAGCGCGCCTGGGGGCTGGCGGCCAGCCTGGCCACGCTGGGGGTGGCCGGCCGGCTGCTGGAGCCCCTCTGGGGCGCGCTGGAGCTGCTCGTCTTCTTCGCCGTGGTCAACATCTCCGTGGGGCTCCTGGGGGCCCTCGCCTACTTCCTCACCTATGTGGCCTCCTTCCACCTCGACTATCTGTTCACCGTCCGCATCCACGGCGGGCTGGGCTTCCTCGGCGGGGTCTTGGTGGCCCTCAAGCAGACGATGGGGGACAGTACCGTACTGAAGGTGCCTCAGGTCCGAATGAAGGCTGTCCCCATGCTCCTGCTCCTCCTCCTGGCTCTGCTGCGGCTCGCTGCCCTCGTCGAGAGCAATGTACTGGCCTCGTACGGCTTCGGGCTCCTCTCCAGCTGGGTCTATCTCCGCTTCTACCAGCGGCACAGTAGAGGCCGCGGAGACATGAGCGACCACTTCGCCTTCGCCACTTTCTTCCCCGAGATCCTGCAGCCCGTGGTGGGTCTGGTGGCCAACCTGGTGCACAGCGTGCTGGTGAAGGTGCGGGTGTGCCGCAAGACCGTCAAGCGCTACGACGTGGGTGCCCCGTCCTCCATCACTATCAGCCTGCCGGGGACGGACCCCCAGGACGCCGAGAGGAGAAGGTACCCCCTGCCCTGCCCTGCCCTGCACATGGGGCTAGTGTTTAGGGACAGCGAGGGTGGGTTTTAAAATCCAAACCAGGAGGAGGGGGGAGATTTAGTTCCGGGGGCTCAGGAGGCGTCTCCTCCTTGCGGTCTGCTGGGGGCTGTCCTGCCATGGAGGTGGTGAGGAGCACTTCAGAGAGCTGGTGGGACATTATCCTGCTCTTCCTGATGTGAAGCAGCAAAGGCAGGGGAGATCCTGGGAAAGGGGCGGACAGGGTTAGGGATCCCTGTGGGAAAAAGGGGAGCAGCCTGGGGCCGTGACAACCCCTGCTCGTGGCAGCCTTCCACCAGTTCACCCTGACACAGGGGAGGGCAGTGAGTCAGCCCTACACCCCAGCCCTCTGGCACAGCCAGCACTGGCCTTCCTGACTTCTGGCAGGAGGGTTTGGACAGGGTGCCGGCGCTCCCTTTTCCTTGCCCTGTTTTATGCCTTTATTCCCTGTTCCCGGAGCTGCCCACGTGCTGACAGCCTCCAATTGCACCACGTGGCGTGAAAACTCTGTGTGTGTAGTCTGGGAGCCGGACTGGAGTTCTGTGGAGCAGTCCCAGGCACTCCGGGTCTTCCCCAGCACTAGGGAATCCACCCTTTCCTGCTGGGAAGAAGCCAGGGACTGACGTGCACAGTGCCCCATGGGGCAGAGCCGCTGACCCGGGATTAACCTGCCCACGTGCCTTTGTCCTGCAGGCAGCTGGCCCTGAAGGCTTTGAACGAGCGGCTGAAGCGAGTGGAGGACCAGTCAGCCTGGCCCAGCATGGAGGATGATGAAGAGGAGGCGGCAGCGAAGGCCGACAGCCCGCTGCTGCCCGAGCCCGGTGCGGCCGGGAAGAGCCCGGGCCAGGAGTCCAACCTGATCAGTTTCCAGGACGCCCCGGCCCAGCTGTGAGCGGCCCCCTTCCCGCCCTGTCTCCGTTGGAGAGCTGCTAATGCCCCCGGTGCCCCCCGGGGCCGGGAGCCGGGACTCCTCCCGCGGCACAGGCAGGGGGATGCCTCATTCCAACGCTTCGCTGCTGCTGGCGGCCCGGCCGGCACCAGGCACCCGGGACGGCCACACTGCCACCACCGTGAGGACAGCAATCCCTGGAGCCGCTCCCCTCAGCGCCGGGCAGGCCCTGGAGCCGCCGCAGGCAGCGGGGGCTCTTCTGGGAGAGGGACACGGGGCTGATCCCTGCCCCAAGCCGCTGTGCTGGCCCTCGTGGGATCGAAGTCAGCTTCTCCTCTGTGCCAGGGCTTGGCCAGAGCACTCAACACTTATTTCCTCCTTTCTGAAGGTAGTTTTGTCCCTAACTGAGGCAATGGGAAGGCTGGTGGGTTTCTCTTCCGAATGCCTTTCCCGTGGAGAGCCTCCCCCCGCCCCAGCAGGAGCTCACCAGGGCCAGTGAGAAGTTTGTTGGGTAAGAGGGGACAGGACAGTGGGCAGGAAGAGGCCACCCAGCCCCTCATGGTGGTGCTGCAGCACTGCCAGCAGCTCCAGGCTTTGTGCAGTGGGGATTCTCTCCTTCTCCCTCTCCTGCCTCCTCCCCCTGCGAGGAGCTGCTGCCCTTGGCTGCTCCCTGGCTAATCTGTTTGCCAGATTACACTAGAGGCTGGAATTAATTTTTACAGTGGGGCTCTTGCTGCTTCCTCTGGCAGCAGGTTTTCTCTCCTGCAGGTAGAATATGGGCTCCCCCTTTCTTTTCCCTCTCTCTTTGTTGGCGGGGTTTTCTTCCTGGATGGAGAGGATGCTCCCTGTGACAGCCTCCACAGCTCCTGATCCAGTGGGCAATTCCCAGCCCGGGATGTGGATCAGCAGTGTCATGATTATTTTTTTAAAGGACCACATGAGAAGGTTTTGTCAAATGGGAAGAACACAGATGTTTGGGTATCAATAAAGAGTTCTTTGAAAGCGTTGGCTCCTGCAGCAGAGCACGGGCAGGGTGGAGGGCCCAGCCCCGAGCAGCCCTTGGGGGCTGTTGTCAGGAGGCTGGGGAGGGGGTTTCTTCCCAGGTGCTCCCAGCAGGAGATGGGAAATCTGCAGAGGGAGATGTCTGCCTGCACCCCAAAAGTCAACCCACCCAAAGAGTAAAGAGGGTTTGTTGCACTCTAGCTGCCTGAAATTTTTATTGAATAAAAGCTCTGGATACAGAGGAATTTTTCAGCCTGGGAGCCGCTCCCAGCTCTCCAGCCCTGCCGGGAGCAGGATGCGTGCTGGAAGGAAGGCTGTTGTGCCAGCAAGATTTCTTCCTGCCTTCCCAAGGGTTCATCCCCCAGGTCTGTGCCTCCTCCCGTGCTCACGCTGTTCCCTGTGCCCCTCCGAAGTACAACGACTGCAGGTTCACAGCCCGGCTCATTAACTTGCTCTGTAAACTGACCCCACCCCAGCAGGCCGAGCCCAGCCCATGGAGGAGTTTGTGCGTGGCAGAGGGCGCCCGGACCCAGGGCTTTGGGGCCGAGTGCCCTTTCCATGGGGACACACGTGCTGTGGTACCGTTCCTCGGGTGCCACCCCCCTGCTCCAGCCCTGCCAGGGCTGAAGCCACAACCGTGCCCTGTGCTTTCCTGGCCAAGCTGCCCCCGTGGCAGGAGAGGCAGCGTGGTGCCTGCTGCAGCCTCCCGGGAGAGAGGGGACTCCCTGCCCTCCTCACCAGGATGGCTCCTGTTCTGCCTGCTCCAAAGCAGCCCCCACGTGGGAAGCGAAAAGGAGCAGGAATCCTGAGTGAGCCCTCCATTTCCCAGCACGGAGCACCAAGCTGCTGCAGGGACTGGCAGCTTTACCTGTGCTGGGGAACATCCCCGCCGAGGCGGGGGTGAGGTGTCACACACACACCGCAGCTGCTCCCCAGGGACAAGACACTACGGACAAGCCAGGACTAATGAGAGACAAGTAGGTAGAAACCAAGTTCCAAGGAGACCCTGTGCGAGCAGGGGGGCTGCAAAGGGGAGGCCCAGCTCGCTCGGGGAAGTTCAGCACCAAGGCCTCAGTGCTGGCTCCGCTTGCGGTACAGGTACGCGTTGCTCACCTGGTTCATGATAACCAGGCTGGTGACGAGGGGACACAGCATGGCCAGGTACCACGAGGCACCGGTCACCGTGGTGGTGAACCAGAGGGAGCACATGCCCAGCATCAGGCTGGCACAGCCCAGCAGGTAGCCCACCAGCCCCGAGGTTGCGTGGTACAGCTTCAGCTTGGCCAGCGTCCAGTTCTTCATCAGCTTGGGGTAGAGCAGGAGCACGCCCCCGGCGCACTGCCCGCCGGCGTACAGCACGGCCAGCAGCCCCGTCAGCCCGTGCCAGGTGACGAAGTGGCCTTTGCCGTTCAGGTGCTTGTTGTAGGTGATGATCCCCAGCCCCAGGAGCGCGCAGAGCAGGGCGAGCAGCTGCAGGGCCCAGTGCGCCCGCACTCGGACTTTGCGGGAGAAGGAGCGCAGCAGCGAGGTCTCCGGGGAGAAGATCAGCAGCGCTTCCGTCATCAGGAAGGAGAACTGCGGGGCAGAGGGCAGCGGGACTGGCACCGGCCGAGCGCCCCTGCGCCGCGGCTCCCACCCATCGATCGCCCCTGGCTCCCTGGGCTCGGCACCCACCACCCAGGGGCTCCGCCGGCACGGCCCGTGCCCGTGCCAGGGCAGCGGGGCGGTGACCGGGGCGGCGGCACTTACCGCGAGGGCCATGAGCAGCGGGTGCCAGGAGAACAGACCTGCGAGGGAAGGGCAGGGTGAGCTGAGCTGAGACATCCGGCCCCCCCGCGCCCCCGCTCCAGCCCCACCGGCACTCACTGGATCCGGGCCGCGCCAGCACGGCCACGGCGGCGGGGAATCCCAGCGCCACGAGGTGCGCGGCGGCGCCGGCGGCCACGCGCAGCGAGCGGTACAGCCGGGACTCGGTCTCGGCCGTCAGGGCCATGTTGGCCGGGCGGGCGGAACCGCCGCCGCCGACACGGCCGGGCCGCGGCGCGGGCTCCGATTGGCTGAGGCGGGCTGTCCGTCAGGGCTAGGGCCCGCCCCCACCGCTCTGCGCCGCCGCTGAGTGGAGAGAAGCGCTGTCGCTCACTGTGAGGGCCCGCCCCCCGCGCGGCCGTGTGATTCCCCGGGAGCGGCGCTACGGTGGCCGGCGGGGCCGGAGCCGGAGCCGGAGCCGGGCCGGGGTTGGGGCCGCTTCGCGCCCAGCCATGGGCGGCCGCATCGAGTGCGTGTTCTTCAGCGAGTTCCACCCCACGCTGGGGCCCAAAATCACCTACCAGGTGCGGGGCGAGCGGCCCGGGGCCCGCAGTGCCTGCCCGCGGTGTGGGGCTGGGGCTGGGGCCGGGGCCGGGGCCATGGCAGCGCCCATGGAGGGCAAGGGGGCACAGGGACCGGGCTGGGCTCGAACGGAGCCTCCTGTGCCTCCGCAGGTCCCCGAGGACTTCATCTCCCGGGAGCTGTTTGACACCATCCAGGTGTACGTCATCACGAAGCCCGAGCTGCAGAACAAGCTGATCACCGTGTGAGTGCGGGCAGAGCCCGGCCCTGCCCCCCCGGACCCGCTGTCCCGCCGGGCTCGGTGCCGAGCCCAGCTCGGTGGTGTGACAATGCCAGCGCGCTGGGCTCCTGGCCCCGTGGCCAGCAGGGTCACTGCGGTGCCCCCGGCTACCCGTGCAGAGGGTGGGTGCTCAGATTTGGGGGTGGCTGGTGCCGCATCTGCTGCTGCTCCAGCCTTAAATCCAGGAAAGTCAGACCGGTCAGGAGAGCGGCGCTGGTTCCGAAAGGAGACTGTTTCCTTTCCTGTGGGCTGACTCTTGCCCTTCTTCAGACTGTGATTTGCTCTCTGAGCATACCGGGCTTAGGCATCGTTTGTCCTGCAATGTAAAGAAGCCCCAGCTCCAGAGCCGGCTGGGAACCGTGCTTGTGGGGGACTCGAGCCTCCCTGAGGGCAGAGGGTGCAGGTCACAGGTGTCTCCCCACAGGACAGCCATGGAGAAGAAGCTGATCGGCTGCCCCGTGTGCATCGAGCACAAGAAGTACAGCAGGAACGCTCTGCTCTTCAACCTGGGCTTCGTGTGCGACGCCAGAGCCAAGGCCTGTGCGCTGGAGCCCATCGTCAAGAAGCTGGCTGGCTACCTCACCACCCTGGAGGTGAGGCCTGGGCACTGCCAGGCTGCCTCCTGATCCACCCCTGGAGCCTGCTGGGCACTGCTGGGACAGGACCTGGCTTTACAGTGAGGAGGGGATTGTGCTGGTTTCCTACAGATCAGTTTTAAAGGAGAACAGGATCTGGGCTCCTCTAGCCAGTAATCTCCTGGGGAGGAGCTGACTTGACTTTCTGCCCTCTTTAGCTGGAAAGTGGATTCATCTCCAATGAGGACAGTAAACAGAAGCTGGTTCCCATCATGACCATCCTGCTGGAGGAGCTGAATGCCAAAGGGAAGTGCACCCTGCCCATAGGTATGGCAAGGACAGGGCAGTGCAGGGAGGCAGCTGGGCCATTCCCTGCCCAGGTCGGCTCTGCCTGTGCTGCTCCCAGCAGCTCCTTGCCTGTCTGTGCTGGGAGCTGGGGGTGGCTGAGCCTGCCTTGCCCTGGCTGGCTCCAAGGGATGGGGTTATGGGCTGCAAACACCTTGTTCTGTGTGCCATTGTGGTGCCCCTGGATTGATGGTTGCTAGCCCCTGAGGGAGCACTGTTTTCCATGGAGATTGAGCCTTCCCCTTCTCCCGGGCAGATGAGTCCAACACCATCCACCTGAAGGTGATTGAGCAGCGCCCGGACCCCCCCATCGTGCAGGAGTACGATGTCCCCGTCTTCACCCAGGACAAGGATGACTTCTTCAACTCCCAGTGGGATCTCACCACTCAGCAGGTCTGTGTGCTTGACACTTTGAAGGGGGTCTGTTTCCAGGCCATCAGGGGAGTTGGGCTGTCCTGGAGATCACCACATTAATGAGCACGGTTTGGTGCTGACTTTGTCTTTATGCTTGGGCCTGTGAGCAAATCGTTCCCCAGCAGGAGGTTAAAGTGCACCCGGGGACGGAGCCTGCCCATCCCAGGTGCTCCCAGATGCAGGGGCCTTCAGGGTGATGCCTCTCTGCCCTCTTAACTGTTGCCTGCCCTCCTCCCAGATCCTGCCCTACATTGATGGATTTCGGCACGTCCAGAAGATCTCGGCGGAAGCCGACGTGGAGCTGAACCTGGTGCGCATCGCTGTGCAGAACCTGCTGTGAGTGCCTGGAGGGGCTGCACGGCCCCAGCAGGGGGTGGCTGCTGCCCGAGTGTCCCTCTCACCTTTTCCTGTCCATCTGCAGGTACTACGGAGTTGTCACGCTTGTCTCCATACTGCAGGTGGGTCAAGCCACGGCATGGGGCCGTGAACAGGATTTGGGCAGTGGCTGTGCCATCAGGGTGGCAGTGGAGGGGGAACAGCAGGCTTGGAGTGGGCCAGGCCTGTCTTTCAGAGTTAACAGCTGAGCAGAGCTGGTTTTCCATCACCCTCCAGTATTCCAATGTCTACTGCACCACACCGAAGGTCCAGGACCTGGTGGATGACAAGTGCCTCCAGGAAGAGTGTCTGTCCTATGTCACCAAACAAGGTACAGTGACCCTGCCTGGGGATGCTGGCCCAGGCAGGGGGACAGGGCAGCTGACTGGTGGCTTGTGCTTGCAGGGCACAAGCGAGCCAGCCTCAGGGACATCTTCCAGCTGTACTGCGGGCTGAGCCCTGGCACCACCGTGCGAGACCTCATCTCCCGCTACACCCTGCAGCTCCAGAGGGTGGATGAGAGGTCAGAGCCCTCCTGATCAGTCCCTGAGGGCAGTGGTGACACTGGGGGTGGCAGAGGCAGTGAGCAGGAAGTACTCAACCCTTGTGTCTGTGGGGTAGGAAGCATGAGGAAGTGGTGGAGCATAGGGAACAGAAGGGAATGTGGGGAGCTGGGGCGTTTGGCTCCTCGGCATTGTGGCCCCCTTCTCTTCCCTGCCCATCCCCAGGAGGCTTATCCAGTTTGGTTTGATGAAGGGCCTTATCCGGCGGCTCCAGAAATACCCTGTCAAGGTGGCCCGGGACGAGCGGAGCCACCCAGCCCGGCTGTACACGGGCTGCCACAGCTACGACGAGATCTGCTGCAAGACCGGTACGGATGCACAGAACCCACGGGATGATCCTCTGCTCCGTTTGGGTCCCAGGGCTGGCGGGAGACAGGGGAGTGTCTGCCTGCCCACAGCTGTCTGCTGCTCCTGGGTTCTTGCCCCTTTGGGAGCCTTCAGACCGCAGGGAGACGGGACTGTGGGCCAGGCTCTTCTCCAAGCCCGTGCTGCCGGGGACAGGCCTGGGGGATCCCACCCAGCCCTCCGACACGGCTGCTGAGCACCCCACTGACACCACAGCGACACCCTGCTAACACCCCACTGTCTTATTCCCCAGGCATGAGTTACAAAGAGCTGGATGAGCGCCTGGAGAACGACCCCAACATCATCGTGTGCTGGAAGTGACGGCAGCGGTGGCCCTCCCTAGAGCCGTGTCCCCCCACGCTGCGTCCCCCGCGCGTCCCCCGCGTGTCCCCGGAGCGCCCCGCTGGCTGCGGCCGCTCCTCCGCGCCGCCAGGGGGCACCAGAGGCCGCCCCTCGCCGCAGCTGCANTCTATGGGAGGACAGGAGGGGGCCGTTTTGGGGACTTCGCAGGGGTCACAGCGCGGGTAAGGAGGGGTTCCCAGATGGTTTAGGGTAGAGAGGAGGCGTCCTGGTTTTGAGGTGACCCCAGAGGGTCAGGGTGGGGTGGGGTGAGAGAAGGGGCTGCAATTTTGGAGCACTCCTGGAAGAACTGGGAGAGAGAGTAAGGCCCAGGATGAGGGGGGTGAGGAAGGGTCCCAGATCTGAGGGTGTGCGTGGGTGACGGAGAGGCCGCCCCTGGTTCTGTGGTGTGTGTGCCCGGTGAGGGTGTCCCAGTGGAGCTGCGGCCCCAGGCCCAGAGCACAGTGGGTTGGGGGTTACAGGAGCACCTGCCCCTACACGAGGGACGCTCGCCGAGCCAGTGGCCTGAGGCCTGTGGCACTGATGGCCTCGCTGGCTGCCCCACAGATGGCTTCGGCAGCACGAGCATGTGGAGAAGCTCAACATGCACGGCATCCTGAGTGCCTCAGCGGGCCAGGAGCAGCTCCTCACCGAGCTGCTGGTCACCCACGCCAAGGTGAGCCTCCCTGCGTGCAGGAGTGACCTCCACGCTGGGCCTGTGGGCAGTGTGCAATTTTGGAATGAAATGCTGAAGAATCTGTTGTGTCTCTGGAAAAGACATTTGACTGGTGGTGTGCCAGTTTGTTTTTTAAGAAAAAAATTAAACGTCAAGCTGTGGTATTTCTACTTACTGGTGTCTGGTTTCTCTCTTGGAGGTTGCTTTAGTCTCTTTCATGCACTGGCCCCTCTGGTTGCAGATCTCTGCCTTATGCCTGAGGTGTCCCAGCCCCGGGGTTTGAGGTTGCCTGGACCTGCCCAGCTCCTTAGGGTCACCTTCCCCCTCTGCAGCCCCTGGAGCTCTGCCCTGTTGAGAGAAGCTGCTCATTTCTCAGCTGGATGAATTCAGTGTGCCCCCAGGCCACCCCCCTCCCTGGGTGACTCCAGTGGGGCTGACCATTAGCAGGAAAACTGGTTCCCCCTGCAGCACTGGTCTGAAAGGTTTCACTTCCCCATCCCTTCTCTGTCCAGATTCCTGTTCTCGTTGGGGAGCTGATCTCTGTGGAGATCTGGAAGCACAAGGTCTTTCCCGTGCTCTGCCGGCTGGAGGACTTCAAGCCGAGAAGCACCTTCCCCATCTACCTGGTGGTGAGTAGAGGGAGCGGTGGGAACAAGCTCGCAAATGGGTCAGGCACAGCTGTGCTTGAAAGGAAATGTCACCCTGAGGGTCTCAGAGCGGAGGTTTTGCATCTCACCAGGCTGAGGTGGGCAGTGGGACGCATGGGAAGTGCCTGGTTTCCCAAAGCCATCAGCTGCAAGCCAGTGCCCTTGCCCCCAGGAGGGACAGGGACTCTCCCAGGGAAGCTTGGCTTTGTGGAGAGCTCTCCCCTCTCTAATCCCACACAGGGGCTTGCAGGAGCTGCTGGGTGGAGCAAAAGTCATTCCTGGAGGCAGCAGTGCTCCTGGTTTGTGACTCCCAGCACTGTCCTCGCTCCCAGGCAGTGGTACTCTGGGGTTTTTTTACCCCCCTCTGGGCACTGTTTTTCTCCAGCCAGAGGCTCTCCAGGGTTATGTGCCTCTGGGCTAACAAAAATGTAGCTTTTTCTTACTGAGCTTCTGGGAGCAGTGGTCACTTGGGCCATTCTTGGCAAGGGAACAATCTCCAGATCTGGGCTTCCTTGCAGAGGGATGCAGTCCTTTACCTAAGGGAAATCTGCCTGAAGCTTGGAAGTTTTAATCCATTTTCAGTCCAAGGTAACCCCTTGTGAGGTCAGGGTGGTGTCTTCCCTGAACAGCTGATTGCCTCGGGGGAGGTATCCCATAGCTCCCAGTCTTGAACGAGGCTGTGTGCCCCAGTCCCAGGGCCTGGGAGAAGCACAGCCATGCAGAGCACTCTCAGCTCAGGCACTGGCTCTGTGCTGGTGCCCGAGGGCAGTGGTTGTCCTGCCCCTGCAGCACAGGCAGAGCCTGGAGAGCCCTGCCTGCTGGGGAGGTATGGCTCTTCACTGGCATGTTGGAGTGTCACAGGCATGTCAGCATGAATATCAATATGAACTGGATTGTTCTGATGGGTGCATCACTTGTATTTTCTCTTAGTTTTTGGCCACAACTATATAAGCAGGTTCTCACAAGAGCCCTTTTCCCTGTCCCAGTGTCCCCAGTGCTCCTCCACTGTTACCTCACTCTTGCCATTCTCCTCCCACAGCTGCACCATGAAGCCTCCATCATCAACCTCCTGGAGACGGTGTTCTTTTACAAGGTGAGAGACAGGTTCATCTTGCCTCAAGTGGAAAGTCCCTGGGGGTGGAAGGCTGTGGGGACTGATCCTGTGTGAAACCCTTGTCGTTGTGAAGGAGATCTGTGAGTCAGCAGAGGACAGCATTCTGGATTTGATTGATTATTGCCACCGCAAGCTGACCCTGCTGGCAGCTCGGAGCACCAAGGCACAGGCAGTGACCTCAGTGGAGCTTCGTGAGCATCTGGCCAACCCCTCATCCATGCAGGTGAGGAGAAACTCCTGTAGTTCCCTGGGGACACGTGTGTTGAAGAATGTGGGCAGCCTGCAGAGGCACAGGGAGGCCTTTTCATGGATTGCACCCCGGCACCTCCTGCCCACCCCAGAGGGTGTCTGGTGCTTCTCTGTGCCTGTGGCTGCATCCACCCCACTCCATTCTGCAGCCTGGCTTCTGCCCTGGCTGGCCAGTGCCAGCCTGGGGCTTCCTGCAGGATGGGCTCAGAGCTCTGGGCTGAGACAGCTGGAGAGTTGACGGGCAAAATATTCAGTAGAGAGGTTTGGCCATTTGCTGTTGCTCTTGCAAGCTGTGTGGATATCTCTCCCTGAAGTTTGGGAAGCCACCCTCAGGTCAGGCAGCCTCTCTAGGCAGCCAGGGTTAACCATGAATTGTCAGGAATTGTCCTCTTGTGCTTCCCCCAGCTTCCTTTATTCTCTGAGGAATTCCTGCTCTGAGCTGGTCCAGGCCAGCAATGATCCCAGAGCTCTTCCCAGTCAGGTCTTCCCAGCTGACACACACACACCTTCCCAGAGCAGGAGCTGTCTTTGCCTCTGGTGCTTCTCAGCACCTGGAACTGCACATCAGGAGGAGTATCTGGAAGAGCAGGGTTAAAGGGAGGGCCTGAACCTCCCCTTGCCTCCATCCTTTGGCTTGTTGCCCAAGCACATATTTCTCTTTCAGAAAAGGGAAGGAAGTGGAGGGATCTGGAGCACAATAGGGATATTTTCCAGGAAATGTTTTCCCAGCTGGGGAGGGGAAGGGGGTGTCTCTGTTAGTGCTTTGACACAAACTTAAAAACCCAGAGCTTTTCTAGCCAATAGGGTTCTCAAAAGCACTCATCTCCCAGGGAGCCTGGTTTCCTCTGATTCATTCCAGCCACTCCTGACTCTGTGTACAATAACCCCTATGAAAAAGCTGTTCCTGCCGTCTCCTGTGTCGTGGAGCCTGTTGTCCTTTGGAACTTTGTATGGTGGTAACCCCTGTTCTGCCATCCCCTCAATGCACAGGCGAAAGATAGTCCATGTCTCAAGGCAGCAGAGATGAGGTCTGGATACAAGGAAGAGCTGTAGGAAAAACCTCAGCAGGGCAGTTTGGAGAGGGAGGAGGGAGGGAAGAGCCCACAAGACTCTCTTAGTAATGTGTGGGGCACCAGCACAGGGAGCACAGAGCTGCTTACCACAGAAATCTGGAAGGGAACTGTTGCAGTGACTTTTTTTCTTCGGAGAAGTACAAGATGCTGAGGTCAGTGCTCTCCACACCAAGTGTGAGCTGCATTTGGGACTGGAGAGAATCTCTGCCTGAGCCAAGGAGAAGGACCTGGCACCTCTCAGCATGGCCCTTCCTGTGGTCTTGAAAGAGGCTGAGTCAGACGGTGCTCAGGCTGTCATGGGGGATGAGTGGGGTGTCCATGCTCTCTGGGAAGGGAAGGAGGCTGGGTGGCTGGAGAGCATGGCACTGCTGTGGGCTGGGATGACCACAGGCAGATATTCTAGTTGGCTGTTCCCAAGCTGGAGGGAAGAGGCAGAGCCAGGAGGGCTGGATGTAGGACTGCAGCTGCACCAGGGCCGAGTTTCTCCCTCCTCCTCCTCCTCCTCTGGTTCCTCTGCTGATCGTGCAGCTTCCTCCTCCTTCAACCCTCGCAGGTCCCTGCAGGGCCGTGGGCCACAAGATGGTCCCAGAAAGGGAGAGAGACAAAATTTGGGACCAGCCTCTTTCAGGGGGTGTTCCTGTGCAGGAGCACTGCAGCCAGTAGCCACCCATGACCTGTTAGGGGCAGGGACATGGGGAAAGAGCAACTGTGGGCTGCAAGCACTTCTGTGGCTGCGCTGGCAAACAGGCAGTGCTGGCACAGTTGAGACAAGAAACTGTTTTTCAGGGCTCTATTTTCCTACCCAGACTGTGGTTTTCAATGCAGTCAACAGCCTACCTCCCCATAGCTCCTGGGAAATGGGGCCTGGAATCCCAAGGCTGATCCTGTCCCTCCACAGGAGCTGCAGAAGCAGGCAGAGATGATGGAGTTTGAGATTTCCCTGAAGGCCCTGTCCGTGCTGCGGTTCATCACCGACCAGGTGGACAGGTAGGTGCCCAGGAGGAGCAGAGGATGTGCCCAGCTCTCCAGATGGGATTCCTGTGGGGTCACAGTGTGTGCCTGGACCCCTTTCAGCAGCTGGCTGTATCCACAGTGGCAGTGGCACTGTCCCCTGGGAGGGAAACACAGCAGCACTCCGTGGTACTCCCAGATCACTGTTTCTTTCCTGCTTCTCCCAGTTGCCTCAGGGAGCATTTGTAGATACAAATTCTGGCATTAATCTGTGAGTGCCTTTTCTCCCTTTCTGTCTTATCTCCAGTCTGCCCCTGAGTGCAGTGACACGGATGCTGAACACCCACAACCTGCCCTGCCTCCTTGTCGAGCTGGTGGAGCATTGCCCCTGGAGCTGCTGGGAAGCAGGTATGGATCCTGCCCCATGTGTCTCTGGGGCACCATGGTGCTGTGCTGGGATGTTCATCCACTGAGGGATCTGCTGTAGGAGCCCTTGCAGAGCTGCTCCCCCCTACCCTCCCCTCCAGCTCCTCAGTGCTCTCTGCCTGAAGCTGTTCAGCCCTAGAGCAGCTGCAGCACAGCTGGGCTGGGGACCCAGCAGCGCTCCCAAAAGCTGATCCTCACTCAGGGCTGGGTCTCTTCTGAGTGATCACAGCCAGCACTGCAGTGTAGCACCTCTGCCAGCCCCACGTGCTCCTCTGGTGAGTCTTCTGGACACAGAAAGAGCAGAGTGCCCGTCCCAGCTTCTCTGCACCTTTCTGGGGCAGCACTCACTAGAGCCAGACATGGGCTCTGCCAGGCAGCAAACATTGCCCTGACACTGCTGATGGTCGCTGAGCTTCGCTCTTGCCAGAGGCCCCTGATCAGGCTGTGCCCATCGGCCATTGCCCCCTCCCTCTGCAGCCAGGAGAGCCCCTCAGAGCCCCCCAGTGCCTGCCCTGTGCGGGGCGCAGCCTGGGGCGTGGGAACGCGCGCTGCACGGCGGGGTCACCGCGGGGGCAGGGCAGGAAGAGCTCTGGGAAGCACGTGGCTCTGCCTGCCTGGAGCAGCCCAGCTGGATGCAGGAGCTTTCCTCCTTCCTCCAGCCGCCAAACACATCCCTTCTCCCTGCCTGTGCGCTCGGGGTGCGAGGCAGCTTTGATCCAGGGCCCTGAGGGAGGGTCTGGAAAGAGACGAGCACAAAGGCATTTCCAGGCTGTGCAGATGCAGGGTCACATCCTGCTCCATCCCCCAGAGCCACACAGTAGCTGTTGGAGCTTGTTTTGTCATATCTGTTGTATTCATGCTGCTCCTGGCTTTCCCTGGCAGAGGAAACTCGTGGAAGAGGAAGCGTGGCCATGCTGGTACCCCAAAATGGGTCTCTCTGGCCACTCTGCTGTTGCAGCTTGGGCTGACCCCCTGCCCACCAGTGCTCTACACTCCTGGCCAAGTACCGAGCGAGATGTCTCGGAGATCCTTCTGTTCCTGCCACAGCACTATTGCTTTAATACACATCCTTTCTGCTTTTCATGCTCTCTAATATTTTGCTTCAGTACCAAGTAGGAGGCTATGTGGAGCAAAGGGTGGGGAAACTGAGGCAGGCAGAGGGTGAAGCAAGGCAGTGAGCACAGGCCAGCATCCCCCCTCTGAGCTGTCTTCCCTCAGGCAGCACTGTGTCTCCTCATTCTTCTGTCCCTCAGGCAGGCTCAAGAAGTTTGAGAATGGCACATGGCACGTGGTGCCCCCTGAGGAGCAGGTGAAGATGACCAAACTCGATGGGCAGGTGTGGCTTGCCCTCCTCAACCTCCTGCTCAGCCCCGAGTGCCAGCGCAAATACCGCTTGGATGGCTTTAACAAGAGCCAGCTCCTCAAGGTAGGATGCCACAGCATGAAGGAGCCCCGGGCCCTGGCCAGCACCGGGCACCTCCAGATGTCTGTCCCCATCCTCACTGTGGGCTCCAAGGAGCCAGTGGTGGGAGAACAGCAGGTCTGTCACTGTAGCAGCAGCAGCAGCAAAGCTTGTGTTTGTGAATGTACCTCGTGAGACCCCCCAAAAGGTCTCTCTGCCAGTGCCCCTCAAATCCCTGCTCTTGCCCTGCTGCTTCCCCAGCTCTGACTGCCTTGTCCTGACCTCTCTCTGTTTGCTCTTCTCTCCCCCTCCATGGCCACAGCTCCGTGCATTCCTGACAGATGTTCTCATTGACCAGCTGCCCAACCTGGTGGAGATGCAGAGATTTCTGAGTTACCTCGCAGTGACAGAGCCTGCTCCCCCCAAAAAGGATCTCATCCTCGAGCAGGTATCCTGTGGCTTTTCCTTCACCTCTACAGATGATCTGCTTTAAGCCTGATAGCTCCCTACCTCCTTTTTCTTCCACCAAGCTCAGCTCTGGAGTGATGATGCCCTGGAAAAGCAGCCAAGTACCCACTTCAGTTGCACCCTTATTGCCAGCAAAGCTGCCTGTGGCTGATGTGAGAGCCTTGTCCTGCCCTGCAGTGGCAAAGCAATCACATCTAAAGGCATAAATGCTGGATTATAAACAGCTCTCCAGCACACTGAGCCCCTGGGATGGCAGCTGCATTGGGCAGACACAGGCACTGGCTTGTTTTGACAATTAACTCTTCATTTGACATTTATCAGTGTTTTCCTGTTGGATTCTGGACTGCCCAGGGAAGTCCTCTTTTACAGCCCTGGTCTGAGGCTGCTTGGCACCCTGTGTACAGAGGGACATCATGATCTGTTGATAGAGTCTGGAGTTAAACTGGTCCCAGCTGGTGTCTGGGCCTTTGGGAGTTAGGCCATGAAGGTCTTTAAACAGCCAAGAGGTTCTTGAGGGTTTTAATCCATGCAGTGGTAATCTCTGGAGAAAAGTGTTTTTATGTGTTTCTACTGCCTTCTTGTGAGCTGAGGGGAGAAACTGAGTGTGGGGGCAGATCTGCAAAGAGGCTGCTGAGAACTGGGAGCACAGAGGCTCTTCCCCAGCACTTCCTGGAGGAGATGGGTATGTTGGGCCGTGGCCATCTGGGCTGTCCCCAGTAGGAGCACGCTGTCCCCGTCACAGCTGGGTGCATGGCCTGGGAGGAGGGTGATGTGCCCTGCCAGAGGTGGCTGCAGCTGAGCTGGAGGCAGGCTGGGAGCTGAGGCTGGGGAAGCTGCAGACTGGCAAGCTGAGCTGTTGGGGCCGGGGGTGGCAGCAGGGTGGAGGTGCGTATGGATTCACTGCCTTGACTGCCAGCATGTTGGTGGCACAGTGACAGGCAGCTGCCACGCTGGGGACCTCCTCCAGCCCTCACCAGGGCTGCTGCCCTTCTCCATAGCTCTGCTTTTGTGCCAAGAGCTGCGGCTGGGGCTGAGCTCGGGGAAGCTTCCCAGTGGGAACCACAGGCATGGGCTCCTTGGTCTGCCCAGAGAGCAGTGAACTCACTGCTTGTTGCTGAGCCAAGCTAAGGAAAGGCCTTTTTCCATTTGGCTGCTCCCAGAGCAGCCTCCTCCCCTTCTCTGGCTATTTTTACCCAGCGGGAGAAGGCAGCGCTGTTTGAAGCGGCATCGTCCGCTCAAGAGCCTGCGCTCGGCGCGCTGCTCTTGGCTGGGATGTTTCCTTCCCTGGCTGTTCATCTTCAGGGAAGTGACGAGCGGAAAAATCTGCTCAGGCAAACGGCTCTGGAGCACGGGGTTCACGCTGCTGCCACACGCCGCGTGCTGAGGTCCCAGGGCTTTCTGTTCAGGAGCCCAGGCCTCAGGGCTGAACACTCATTCCCAACTGGACCCCCAAGGTTTTGCCTTGTTTCACCTCAGTGCCCACTGGCGAGTGGATCCTTCCCCTCCACATACCCAAAAGCACACCCTTGACACCCTCTGCACCTCTGCTTCTGCTTGCCCTCTTGTAGGGCCATGCTTCTTGTGCCCAGGGCTGGCTGGCTGCCTGCTCCCCAGACCACAGCACCTTTTTTAGGCTGTTAGCACCCCTTCCTCCTGTCCTGCCTCTCCCACCAGGTTCCTGTCATCTGGGACCATATCCTCAAGAAAAACTCGGGGAAGTGGGGGGCCATTGCCAAGCACCAGGTGAAGCATGCCTTCAGCCCCACTGAGGAGGAGCTGAAGTTCCAGGCACGCAGGTGAGGCCCTGGTACAGGTATGCAGAGTGCCCAGTGGGGCCAGCATCCCCACTAGCAGGGCTGGAGCTCAGCACTGGGAGGACAGAGGGGTCTGTGGCACTGGCTGGAGCTGTCCTCTCAGCGGCAGGGTGCAGCAGGGACAGCTCACTGCCAGTCAGCAGTCCCCTGTAAGCAGCCTCACTCTCTCTGCCTGCACAGGTGGGCACAGACCTACAGCCTGGACATGATGGAGGCTCTGGCCCCCGACAAGCCCCGCTGCAGGGTGTGTGGTGTAGAAGCAGCCAAGCGCTGCTCTCGCTGCCGGAACGAGTGGTACTGCACACGGTAAGGGAGCCTTGCCCCACCCTTGGGGCCCCTGCAGCCCCTCAGTGCTGCCCAGAGTACCACAGATCTCACTGGAGGCTGCTGTGGAAGGGCCAAGGAAAGCCAGGGGTGCCACCACTGCTCAGCACCACTGGCTGTGTGCTGGCCACGTGGCTCTCCAGATCCTGTGGGGAGGCTGATGTGCAGGGCTGCTGGTGGAGGAGGTGCTGGTGAGGGTTGCGTTGCAGCTGCGAGGTGCCGAGGTGCCTCTGCCCACAGTGAGAGCAGTGACAGGCTGCATTTTCCATGGTGACACTGTCTCCCTCCTCCTCTACCTTGCTGGGGCAGGAGTAGGAAAGCACCCATGACCTCGTGGGTGCAGGTGGCAGCTGGGACGGTGTCAGTAAATTAAATTGTCTCTGGTCCTGAACCATCTGGCGTTAAACCTTCTTGACCCCCAGGACTGGGGTCACATCCACCTCCCTCTTGCTCTAATGCTGGGCTGTATCAGCTCTCCCCCAGCTCCCAGAGGAGTGTGGTGGTGAGGTTTCTCCTTGTTGTTGCTTTGCTCCCAGGGGTGGATGTGGCTCCACTGCCCCTGACAGCAGCTTCTGCCTCTTCAGGGCATGCCAGATCCAACACTGGCAGAAGCACAAGCCTGCCTGCAACCTGATGGTAGAGGTGCCGAGGAATGTGGATGACCTGTAAGAGAAGTGGTCTCTGGCATCTGGCCCGTGGCTCAGAGAGGCAGAGATTCTCCCAGTGTGCAGCCCACAGCTGGAAGGTGCTGGTAAAGGCCCCTTCTGCCTGCTCCCAGGCACCACTAGCCAGGGTCAGCCTCTCCTCTCCCACCACCCCACCATGCTGCCTTCTCCAATAAACCTCCTTGTGCATCCCACAGCTGCTGGGCTTCTGCTTTTTCTCTCCTAGCTGAAAATAATAAACTGCTTCCTCTCCTCCCTTCCACACAGCGAGAGGCATGTGTCCGTTTTCCCCTCTGCAACAGCAGAAATCCCAGAGAACCTGAAAAAGCCTTTAAGATTGTGGTTACCTTACTGCAGCTGGGGAGGGAAGGGAGTAAGAAGGCCTGTGTGCCACCTCTTACCATTGTTAGAGCAGCGTGGGGAGCAGAGGATGTGGTTTGCACGAACATCTTGCTGTGAGAAAGAGTTTCTTGGGTATTTGTCATCTCCCACCTTGCAGAGACGATTCACCCCATTTCCTCTCCCTTGATGTGAAATTAACACCAAGGGCTTGGCCCCCTGCTCACCAGCACTACCAGTAAACAGGGCTTACTGGTGGGGATGGCTTGAGGTGCATCCCCACCTCTCACCGGCCAGCAGATGCTGCCAAAGGGCTGGAGCCTTAGTCTGAGCACAGCTGGGAAAGGTTGGCCATGTCCCGTTTTCTGAAGGGGTGCCGGAGACTCCCTGACAGATAAAAAGAGGTTTTGCACCAGGGCTGCTGCTGCAGGAGCCACGGCAGCAGACAGGAAACCATCTCGGTCCTGCTGCAGCCCTGGCTGAGCTCCGTGCTTGGAGCTCAATAACTCCTCACCCCAAACCCAGGCTGTACATCCAGGGCTGCAGCCAGCCGGAGCAGGAACGCTCTCCGTAGCTCTCCGTCTGCTTCTCACCCGCTGCCAGGGCTGCCTCCATCCGCTTCCCCACTGGGAAACTGAGGCAGGGAGCGCAGTTTGTCCTGCTCCTGCGAGAAGAGGCAGAGAGAGCGGGGCTGCAGGAGCGGGCCCCCCCTTCCCCCGCGGCGGCTCCGGGAACCTCATCCCCGCCTCCAGCCCGCCCCGCCGGGCTCGCCTGGACTGGAGTTGGCGCTCGGGAGCCCAGGGCATAACGCCGTTCCCCCCACCTCTCCTGCCTCAGTTTCCCCGCGGTGCCCGATCGGGGCGGCCCCTCCCGGTCCCCGCCCCTGCCCCAGCCCGGTGCCGGCCCCCGGCCCGTTGCCGGCCCCCGCCCCGCCGCCGAGC
>VZTR01029943.1:156-11994 GCA_013400775.1 Chaetops frenatus
CGACCAATCAGCAGCCAGCGTGGGGACGAGGAAGTTGTTGTGGCGAGAACAGCGCCTTAAAGGGGCAACGACAAAGAGGTGGGGACGAACCGCCAGCGGCCCGCGGTGGGCAGAGCCTTAAAGGGGCAACGTCATGGCGGCGTCCCAGCGCCGCCGAGCCGTCCCAGTGGCCCTCGGAACTTCTCGTCACTGCCAGTAACCTCAGTGCCCACCTCAGTGCCGATCCACTGATCCAGTCACCCGCCCCCAACGCTCCCAGCAGCCCTAGTACCCACCCAGCAGGGGGTACCCATGGCACCAGTGCTTATCCCAGACTCCCAGTGACCCCAGCACTCCCTCAACACTGCTCCCAGTGACCTCAGTACTGTCCATACTGGTCCCAGTCACTCCATTAAATACACAAGGTGAAGTCCGCCACGACCTCCGGTCTGCTCCCGGTGTCTCCAGTATTCACACAGTTGGTGATCCTCATGATGCTCGTAGTCACCACAGAGTCCTTCCCAGTGACCCTAATACTCCTCTCAAGAGGGTCCCAGTGCCCCCAGTACTGCTCATATTGGTCCCAGTCACACCAGTACCAACTCAAGAGGAGGTCCCAGTTGCCCAAGTAAGTGTACATTACTCCCAGTGACACCAGTATTCAGCCAAGCAGGGGTGTCCCACGACTCCAATAGCCACCCCAGAGTCCCAGTGACCCCAGTACTCCCCCCTCACTGCCCCCAGCCACACCAGTAGGGTCCATAATGGCCCCAGACACACCATTATCCAGAAGGCCCCAGTCACCCCAGTAGCCCCACATGACTCCTACTGATGCCAGTGCTAATCCTAGCAGAGATGCTAGGATCTGTAGTCATCCTAGCATCCTAGTGACTCCCAGGGGACTGGTTCCAGTGCCCACAATCCCTGTACCCTCACTCCTGTAGTCTGAGACTCCCCACTTGGTGCATACTGGGATATTGGCGTAACTGAGAGCCGTGTGGGGATACTGGCGTGACTGGGACGTTCCCTTGTATGGGTAATAGGACTGTTACAGGCAGCACTGGTATGACTGGGAGCAGTGTGAGGTTACTGGGGTCTGTGTGACGGCTACGGGCAGACAGGAGTGGCTGGAAGTGTGGGGGTAATACTGGGATCACTGTGGGGACAGCAGCCTGTGTGACAGGGAGCAGTTCAGGACCATTACTGGTGTGACTGGGAGCAGTATGGGGACAGCACTGGTGTAACTGGGCGCTCACCCGCTCCCGCCTCCCCCCTGCCCGGGTCACCCCCCGCTCTTCCCGGCCAGGACCCCGCGGGCTCGGGGGATGCGGGTGATCACTGGTCCCGCCCGGTCCCTCCCGGTCCCTCCCGGTCCCTGCCATCTCCTCCCTCCTCCCTCCCTGTCTCCTCCCATTCCCTCCCTCCCATTCCCTGCCGGTCCCTCCCGCCGGCTCCGTCCCGCTGCCGTCCCCGCGGGCTCTGGCCGGGCCATGGCGGAGCCCCCGCTGTCCCCGGCGGCCCCGGGTCCGGTGCTGCCGCTGCGGGCGCGGCTCAGCTTCGCGTGCGGGCACTTCCTGAACGACGCCTGCTCGGCGCTGTGGTTCACCTACCTGCTGCCCTTCCTGCACGCCGTGCTGGGCTACGGGCACGGCGCGGCCGGGGCGCTGCTCCTCGCCGGGCAGACAGCCGACGGGCTCTGCACGCCCCTGCTCGGCTTCGAGGCCGACCGGGCCCAGGGCTGCGGCCGCTGCGGGCGCAGGAAGGGCTGGCACCTGGCCGGTGGGTGCGGGGGACCGGAGGGACCGGGGACACCTGGACGTGGGGTGCGGGGGACCGGCAGCTCTGATGGGGGGAGCTGGGTGGAGAGGGGTGACCCCGGGAGAGCCTTTCTAAGGTGCCCGGGGTGGAGGGCGGTGACCCTGAGAGGCCTTGCTGAGGTGCTTGGGGTGGGAGACGCCCGGGGGAGCCTTTCTGAGATGCTCTAAGTGAAGAGGGATGACCCCAGGGGAGCCTTTCTGGGGTGTCCTGTGTGGGCAACATCTGAGGGGGGAACTCTGCTGGGATGCTGTCAGTAGGGAGGGATGGCCCCGGGGGACCCTTCTGGGGTGCCTGGAAAAGGGTGGCCCAAGGGTACCTATCCAAGGTGTCTTGGGTGAATATGGCTGGCCTCAGGGTAGCCTTTCTGGGGTGGAGATGAATGGCCATGGGGAGCCTTTTTGGGGGTTCCTGGGTTGGGGGACATACAAGGGAGACTTTCTGGGATGCCATGGGTGGGACACACTGCTGGGGTGCCAAAGAAGAGATGGATAACCCCGAGGGGCTTTGGTTAGGGGAAGGGAGGAGTGTGGCTGTGAGGGAGACTTTCTGGGGTGCTCTGGGTTGGGAGTCACCCGGGGGAGCCTTTCTGGGGTGCTCTAGGTGGAGAAGGTGGCCCTGGAGGGGTCCTTCTGGGGTGCCCTGAGGGAGTGGACCGAGGTGACATGAAAATGTGCAACCCTGGGGGAGCTTTTCTGGGATGCCAGGGCTGGTAAACACCCTGCTGGGGTACCCAGAAGGGAGAAGGGTCGCCCCAGGGAGCCTTTCTGAGGTGCCCTGAGTGGGGGCTACCCAGGGGAACCTTTCCAGGATGCCTTAAGAAGAGATGGATGACCTTGGGGAAACCTTTCTAAGGTGCCCAGGATGGGGGACAGCTGGGGGAGTTTTGCTGGGGGATGCTGGGTGGATGGGGTTGGCCCCAAGCAGCTCTGCTGGGGGGTCCTGGGTGGACATGAGTGGCCCTGGAGGAGCCTCTCTGGGGTACAGGATCAGCCCCAGGGTACCTTTGTGGGGTGTCCTGGAAGAGGGGGAACAAGACCAAGGGTGCCTTTCTGGGTTGGGGGTGCCTAGGGGGGTCCCTGGAGCAGGGAGGAACCGGGGTGCTTTGTGGCATGGAGGCCTTTCTGGGGAGGGGGACCATCATGTGCCAGTGAGGTGGGGACAGGGTCCCCCCAGCTGGAGAGGGGCAGCCCCAGGGGTGGGCAGAATTGTGCGTCCTGGGGTGGAAGGGAACAGCCCCTCCATGGAAGGGGGGAGTGCCCTGGGGGCTTTTGGAATGCCCTGTGGAGGGTGAAGGGGCTCTGGTGCGTTGGCAGTGGTGACAGGAGATGGACCTGGGGTGTCCTGTGACGAGGGGATAGCCTGGGAGGTGCCTTTCTGGGATCCCCTGCAGCAGCAAGGTGGGGACAGAGGTGCTCCATGTGTAGGGGACAGTGGGATGCTGAGCCTGGATGGGGAAGGGGCACCGTGGTGTCCCTGCCCTGCCTGGGCACCATCCCACCCTGGAGGCTCCCCTCTGTCCCTTGGGCTTTGTGCATGTGGGTAGCAGTGAGTGGGGGTGAGAGCCACGTGCTCAGACCTTGGAGCTGCAGCAAAACCAAGACCAGGAGTAAAATCTGGGCTTTCCCAAAAGCCCAGGTGCTTCCTGAGGAGGCCTTGGTGTCCGCAGGGGAGGACCCTACAGCATGGGGCCATTGGCTGTGCTGGGGCTGGGCACCCTGGGGGCCAGCAGTGGGGTACAGCCATGGCATGCACAGGAGACTCTTGCTCACAGGAATTATTGACAGGTTCATCCTGCATTGTGCCCTGGGCCAAAAAATGCAAGAGTTCAGGGGCTGGTGGGGACCCATCTCTTGGGGTCCCTCTCTGAGGGGACAGTGTGGCATAGAGAGGGGTCCTTGGTGCTGTGACTGGTGCAGGAGCCTGCACATCCTGCTTGGCTGGCACTGGGGACGGGGCAGTTGGTGGAAGAAATGGCCATTGATAACTCTCAGTAACAACGGGGCACTGCTTCACCCGGAGCAGACGCACATGGAGGGAGGACGGTTGCAGTGTGGGTCCTCTTATCTTGATCCCAAATTTATCTCGACCAACCGCTTCGTGCAATCCAACGGCAGCCTGATAAGACGTCTGACCTCGCCGAAGCTTGGCTTGGTGAGTCAGGGAGAGTGCTGAGGGGACAGCTTCATCCCTGCCCCAGTGTCAGCTGCATCGTCGGCGCCTGAGATTTAGGGAAGTGGCCAGAGCTGTTTCCTCCCCCTGCCCCAGCCGGGTGCTGCCCCGCGAGCACAGAGGGGAAGTCCTAACTCAGGCCTTGCACGGGGGCTGTGAGGAGCAGAGCACAGCCCAGGGCAGGCTGGAGCAGGCATGCAGACTGTTTTGCAGGCTGGAGCGTGGGTTATTTCCAAGGCGGGGGCTTCCCCGGTGCCCACCTTGGCTGACCACAGAGTGACCAGTAGTGGTGGCAAAGCCACCGGAGCGGGCTGTGCCGGGGCCACTCCGCTGCCTCGATCACGCTGCAGCAGGGGATGTTGTGTGGGAGCGAGGTGTCTCGTCCGGTGGCAAACCCGTGCTCAGATCAGAGGAAACGTTGTTAAACCGCAGCCTCGGGGCGCGGGAGACACCACGAGTTGCTATCGGTGGCATCTCCCCACCGTGACCGCGGTCCCGGGTGTTCCCACAGGCGGTCCCGGGTGTCCTTGCCCGCTTGCCAGCTCTTTTTTGGGGTCCAGCTTCCTGCCGCAGTGGGGAGGAAGGGTAAGCGTCTCTTTGCTGCCTGTCTGAACTTGTCTGGCAGTGCTGTCCCAAAATCCCTGCCCCAGGCGCCTGTGCTGAGCAGCCTGGCATTCCCGTGATACTGCCCCGCGGGGCCAGAGATAAGAACTTCAGTCTTTGCCTGCCCAGGGGTGCTGCAGGGGTAGGCAGGATGGTCTTGGTGGGGTTCCCATGAGCCCGCTTGGGAGAGCAGGGGGTCCCCAGGACCCCTCTGACTCAGTGCAGACCCTTCTGGGCACTTGGGGTACATGAGTGCTGGGGCGCAGCCCTGTGCCAGAGGGATGCTGCTCCATGGCGTGGCCAGTGGGGTAACGATGGTGATGGGCACTGCCTGTCCCGGGGGGCCACGAGGGGGAAGTGACACTCCTATGGTTGTGCTGGGGGTGATGGCTCATGGGTGGGCATAGGAGCAGCCCTGGAGGCTGCACCAGCCGGGTTCCACAGCTCCTGCCCCAACACTCCCCTGGGAGTCCTCACAGCCCCCAGGGGGCTGCAGAGCCTGCACCTGTGGGGCCCTCGGACCCTCACCACTCATCTGGGCCCAGTTAAAACCCAGGGAACAGAGAGGACCTGGGCTGGTTTGAGCCTTGGCAGACCTTCCCATGCCTGTGGTTTGTCTGGGGCAGAGGCACCATGTGTGCCCAAGTCCCCTGTCCTTCGCAGCTCCTGGAGCACCACAGCCAACTGTGAGCCAGTGTGGGGACCCAGCACCTCTTGGTGGGATGGATGGGGCTGGGTTAGGATTGTCACTGCTGCCCTTGGCTCTGCCCTGGCCCGGCATGGCTGTGCTGTGTGGGAGCAAGGAGGAGGAGGAGGAGGAATTGCCCTTCATGGGTGGGAGGAAGAGGAATCACTCAGGAGAAAGAGAGGTTCTTGCAAAGTGGAGAGGGTAGCTTGAGGACCTGGCAAAGCAGGTTCCACTCAGCTGTAGGAACAGCTCTTCATCAGCAGGCAGTGAAGCTGGGGACATGTAGGACAGTACAGGGGGACATGTGGAACAGAGTACCAGGCTCTGCGTTGGGGCCTGGAGGCCTGTGGAGCAGATAGACTCTAACTTTGGGAAAGGAGAGGGAGAGGCCAGGCTGGCCTGTCTGCCCCACGCAGGGGCCCTACACACAGTGTCCCCAGGCTGTGTCCCCCTGCTGTCATGCCACAGCAGAGGGAGGAGCCTGGCTCTGGTGTCCCTGACTCAGCAGGGCCTTCCCAGAGCCCCCCATGGCTCTGTGTCACCCGGTCATGCTGTGGGTGGTGTCTGTGAGCGTGACAGAAGCACAGCTCTCTCTGTCAGCCCCACAGCAGAGGGCACATGGAGACAGACGGGGTGCCAGTGCCCATGGGACAGCCACAGCCCTCCCACCTAGTGGTGCCATATCAGCACGGGCAGGCAGCAAGGAGGGGTTACCTGACTGGTTATCTGCACCTGGGGACAGGGAGAACCTCTTGGTGGCTGTGGGTGTGACAATGAGGGTCTGTCATGATGTCTTGAGGGGATAGAGCAGTGCTAGTGCTGTGCTGGGGAAGGACCTTGACTGGGGGCTGTCTGTCTGTGCTGGGTGCCAGAGGGAAGGACATTGCCTGTGCAGGACAGGCTGAGGAGGTGTCTGGAGCTCCACGTGTCTCATCTGGCTGGGGAAGGGGCCCTCCTTCCTCCCCAGCTCTGGGGTAGAACCTGTGCTGGAGAGGGCTGTCTGTGTCACACTGGAGTTCCAGCCGGGTGTGCAGCCTCTCACTGCTCCACTCTCTCCCCAGGCACCACCTGTGTCCTCGTGTCTTTTCCCTTTGTCTTCAGCCCCTGCCTGGCCTGCAGGGAGAGCACTCCACAGTGGGCAGCCTTCATCTACTACCTCCCCTTCATCATCATCTTCCAGTTTGGCTGGGCAGCCACGCAGGTGTCCCACCTGGCCCTCATCCCCGAGCTGGTGAGCAGTGACCATGGGAAGGTGGAGCTCACGGCTTTCAGGTGAGCACAGCCACACCTGGGGGTCTCCTGGGCCCAGGGGAACCGTCCTGCCCATCAGGGGTGTCATCACTGTGTGACAGGAGGGCCCTGGGTGCTGTGGCACACCAGAGACCTCGACATGGCAGGACAAGGACTGGGTCACATGGGTGTCCTGTGGGATGTGCCAAAGGACACTGGTCCTGAGTTGGTGGCCCAAAGCCTTTGGTGCCAGGAGGGAATGTCTTGATACCAGGGATGTCAGCCCATGGGACACTCCCCTGAGCTGGAGGCACTCCTCCTTTGGGAATGCATGGTGGCATTTAGGGGAGGAACTATTCCTCCCAGATGCCTTTGAGGAGAGCTGCACACAGCTGTGGGGACTGTCCTGGAGGTGAGATGTTCCAGGGCCAAGTGGGCAGTGCACTTGGCTCATCTCTGTCAGGATCAGGATGTGGGATGGGGTGTTTATCCCATGGAGCAGGGTGAGCAGGGAGGATATGGGGTAACTGTGGGGCCGAATGGTCCCACTCTGGGGACACCGGGGCAGGCAGCTCTTGAAGCAGAGGTGAGCTGTGCCGGAGGGGGAACAGACTGACCTGTAGGGATCTTGGTTTCCTCCCAGTCATGCCCCAAGGCTTGGACTGGGCACACTGGGAGTTGCACCAGTAAGGCTGATGCCTAGCCAGGTGCCTTGTGCCCTGAGAGGTGTCGCTTCAGCCATGACACTTGGGTGCAGAGGCTGCAGCACATCCAGCTTTGAGGGCAGCTGTGGGCTGAGGTGTCCTGCTGTGCTGTCCCTGTGCTTGTCCCTCTTCATCGCCCCAAGGTTTCCTTCCTCTCAGGTATGCCTTCACTGTTATGGCCAACATCACTGTGTACGGCCTGACCTGGCTCCTGCTGAACTTCCAGACTGACCAACCTGACCACATGGAGCACCTGGGCCCCCAGGACATCCCTGTGTTTCGGGTGAGTGGCGGGGCACAATCCCTGGGGTTGCCTTTTCCCATGGCTCAGCTGGAGAAGTACTGGAGGGAGTCAGGGGGCAGTACCCTAAAACCTCACCAACTGTGCCAAGAGAGCCACAGTGAACCCTCCCTGGGGTTTGGGCACCCCTCCTTACCCTCCAGACTGCTGGGGGGCTGATGATGGGCTGCCCCCACTGCTGTGCTCACCCCCACTGCCTCACCAGAACTTGGCTGTCATCGTGGTGGGGCTGGGGGCCGTGTTCTCTCTCATCTTCCACCTGGGTACCAAGGAGAAGCCATACCCACCAGGGGTGCTGCCCGAGCCGGAGGAGAGCACCCCGTTGCTGCACAAGGAGCCCCTGGGGCCCCCACGCCCACTGCTGCTCTGGAAGGACTGGCTGTTGGAGCCCTCCTTCTACCAGGTACAGCTGGGCAGGACTCCCCTGGCCTGGGCTGCTGCCCTGCCTGGGCACCCTGGGTGTCCTGCAGCCACGGGACTTGCCCAGGTGTGGGTGGGGATGGAGAGAGGGGCTGTTCTGGGCACCCATCCACCACCTCAGAGGGGCCATCCGCTTCCCGGTGGGCACCTGTGCCATGACAGCTGGGCAGGGAAGGTCCTTCCCACAGGCTGAGCAGTGATGCCCTGGCCCTGTCCCCTCGCAGGTCGCGGTGCTCTACATGGCCACCCGCCTCATTGTCAACCTATCCCAGACCTACATCGCCATGTACCTGACCAACTCCCTGCTGCTCTCCAAGGTAGGTGCTGAGCAGGTCCAGGGGAGCGTGGGAAGGTGTCCTGATATGGCCTGGGGCTCATCTCTTCCTTGTCCTTGTCCCTTGCAGAAGTACATTGCCACCATTCCCCTAGTGATGTACGTCAGTGGGTTCCTCTCCTCGTTCCTCATGAAGCCTGTGAACAAATGGATTGGTCGGAATGTGAGTCCAGGCTGCTGGAGAAGTTGGAATTTGACCCCAGGAGAGGCCCAGGGGCCAAATCCTGGCTGTAAGCAGAGCTCCTGGCACACCTGAGCTGGAGGGCAGCGACCCTTCAGGGACCCTCTGCCAGCAACCACCCATTGCAGCATGGGTTCCACTGGGACTGGGGATGGTGGGCAGGGATGGGGGTGGGGACCTGTCCTGCACATCCCTGGGGCTGGGGAAGGCAGCGCTGGCCCAGAGTTACCATGTCCCATGCAGGCCTGACTGGACTGCAGAGCCCTGTGGTGCTCATCAAGGGCAGAGGGGGGTCTGGCAATGTCAGAAGGAGGGACCTGTCGCACAGTGTGTCCCCTCTGTGCTGCTGGGTGCCAGTGGATTGTCCCCTGCCCTCACAGACACACTCCCACAAACTCTGGCTGGAGCTCAACCCTTGGGCTGCAGAACAGGCTGCTGAGGACAGCAAGGACCTGCTTTTGAGGTCTCCTTATTTAAATACAGCTGGGACAGAGCCAGGGCTGTCCCTCATGGGTCCTGGGCAATGCTGGCCCTGTGCCCTCCCTGCTTGCTCCTCCCTCACTGAGTGCCAGCTGATGTCTGAACTTCCCCTTCTCCCTCTGCCCATCCCCATCCCAGCTGACTTACTTTGTGGGCATCCTGGTGGTCCTGGCCTTCGCCTCCTGGGTGGCCCTGGCCAGGCCAATGGGAGATGAGATCTACGGGCTGGCTGTGCTCCTCGGGGCTGGCTCAGCCACCATCCTGGTCACCTCCCTGTCCATGACTGCAGATCTCATCGGCACCAACACGGTACGGCCACTGCTCCTGGTGGGATGGACTGGGGGGGTCACGGCAGGCACAGAACCCACAGGCTGGGGTGGGCACTGGTTAGGGTTGGGGGATGGAGACGCTGGGAGGGCGCTCTGCTGGGCAGCCCCCGTGTGCTGTGTGAGCCCTGTGAGTGCTGTGCCCAGTGCTCTGCTGCTCTGCTGCAGTGAAGGCTCTGCCCATTAGAGGGCACACAGGGCTGCGTGGCCCAGCATGGCACAGCGTGGTTCCCTCTCCTCCTGCAGCACAGCAGCGCGTTTGTCTACGGTGCCATGAGCTTCACGGACAAGATGGCCAATGGCCTTGCTGTGATGGTGATCCAGAACCTGCACCCCTGCCCGTAAGCATCTCTGCAGAGCTGGGACCCCCTATCGCTGCAGGGCCACAAGGAAGTATTCCAGGGTTGGAGCAAGAGGCACGGGAGAGAACCAGCTCAGATTTATAGAATCCCAGAATGGTTTGGATTGGAAGGGATCTTAAAGATCATCTTCTTCCACCCCCTGCCATGGGCAGGGACACCTTCTACTATCCCAGGTTGCTCCAAGCCCTGTCCAGCCTGGCCTTGGACACTTCTGGGGTTCCAGGGGCAGCCACAGCTGCTCTGGGCAACCTTTGCCAGGACCTCACCATCCTCACAGGGAGTAATTCCTTCCCAATATTCCATCTAACCCTGCCCTTTGGCAGTGGGAAGCCAGTCCCTCTTGTCCTGTCCCTCCAGGCCCTTGTCCAACATCCTTCTCCAGCTCTCCTGGAGCCCCTTTAGGCACTGGAAGGAGCTGTAAGGTCTCCCTGGAGCCTTCTCTTCTCCAGCTCTGATTTATCTTAAACCCTTCTTCACCTTCTCTCCTGGTCTTGGATGAGGGCCGAAGTCATACCCTGGAGATCTCCTGGCTCTGGGCCTTCCCCTTGCATCCTAGTGGGAACCGGTCCTGACTGAGGACATGGGACCACTGTCTGTAGCCTGGGACTCCAGTCCGGGCCTCCAACCACATCCCTGCCTGTTCCCCCCAGGACTGAGCTGTGCTGCCCTGCCTGCGTTGAATTCTACCGCTGGGTGATGGTGCTGGTCACCGGCGGCATCGCCGTTGCCGCTGTCAGCACGCTCTGCTGCATCATGGTGTGGCCCATCCGGATCCGCTACCGTGAGTGGGGCTGAGGGCTTGGGGGCAGCCTGGTGTGGGGCTGGGAGCACTGGGAGCCCTGTGGTCAGTGCCAGCCTGGGCTAAAGCCGCAGTGTCTTTGCAGATGGCCCCAGTGGCACAGCGGTAGGAGCCCTGTCGTCACTGGGCTGGCTGCAGCCACGCTCAAAGGGGAACCCTCATGGTAGGACACGGGGCAAGGCCATTGTCCCGCTTCCGCTGCTGTCCCCCAAGAGGGGCTGTGTCTGCTTGCTGTGCCCTCCTGGAGCGCAACACCCCCCTGGCCTGGTCATGGCCACACTGGCCCTGGGGCTCCAAGGGGTGTTAGGGGCAGCTCCATGTGCTGGCAGCAAACGTGGGGGACGGTGGGGTGACCTTTGCCAAGCTGGGGAGCCAACACCCCTGCTCAGTGCCTGTTCTGCCTCTCTGGGTGCCAGTGCCTCATTAGGGGGTGGGGAAACAGGATGGACCCCTCATTCTGCTTGGGGCCCTGCTGGGTCAGGCCCTGGTGCTAGCAGAAGAGTCCAGGAGGGCCAGGCCAGCACATGTGGGTCACCTCATGCTGCCATCTCTCCTGACCTGTCCCTTCCTCATCTTCCTCCAGGTGCTGTCGGCCTGCGGGGGCTGAGCAGCACCGGGACCCCCGAAAGCGGCATGGGGAGCGCTGAGGGAGAGAGCCGGAGCAGCACCGTCAACTGAGCAGGGCTGTGTCCTTGGCCGCCGTATCCTCAGGGCTGTGTCCTCAGCCACTGCATCCTTGGCCACCGCGGTGCCGCACTCTGAGCCTGGAGGGTCCCCCACACTGGGGGCCACTGGGCTCTGGGGAGGGGGGTGACCCCCACCCCGTCTCCTTGCACTGGACTCGTGCTCCCACCCCGGACTTTCATGTCCCACACCCCACCGGGCCGATGAAGGCTGTCCCTGGTGCGGCGTCACCGGTGCAGGGCAACCTCTCACCTGCAAAATGAACACTAGAAGGGCCTAGGCCGGGCTGGGGTAGCCCCAGAAGAGGTGGGCACCCGACCCGAGGTTTTAACTTGTTTTTGTAAGGCCAATACGTACAAACGGCCCTTCATAAAGGAGGAGAAAAAGGAGAGAAAAAAAACCGACTGCAGCGCTGATGGCTCTGGGACGGGGGTGGGCTCCGCTCTGGGGTGCGGGATGCCACAGCTGGGGCCCGAGCAGGTTTGGGGCGCGCACAGGGGTTCGAGGGGTGCCCAGCGCTGCTCCCGCCCGGCCTCTCGGAGAGGGGCGGCCTGAGGAGCGGGGAGGGCGCAAGAAACGCGCCCTCAACAATCATGGCGGCGCCCGCACACGAAATGGGGGCCGCGGAGCGGCGCTGAAGACAAATGATTGGTCCATGCGCGGTGCCCCGCCCCCCGGGACACGGCAGCCAATGGGCGCGGCCCTTGCGCGGCGGGGGCGGGGACTGTGAGAGAGTCTGTGCGTGTGTGTGTGCGCGTGT